>JABVXS010000405.1:0-33290 GCA_013365335.1 Madathamugadia hiepei
GGTAGGCGAGGGCGGAATGCGCTAGTAGAGCGGCATCAGTGATTCCTTTTAATTCGCTGATTCCTAGTAAATCTATTTTTGTTCTTTCCATTTTTGCTTTGACCAAATCTAATTTCACAGTTTTCATCATCTTTAAAGGAATCACTGATGCCGCTCTACTAGCGCATTCCGCTCTCGCCTACCCTCAACTTCTCCAGATTTTTCTTTCATCCATCAAATTTTCTTGGCAGGTACAGAAGTAGTTTGCCAGTCCTTTCTTTCGCGCAGTAGTGATTGATTTACAGCAACAGCACTCTACTGCCGACGCTGTTATCGCTAATTAAATCCAATAATAAAGGTCAATGAAGGTCAAAGGGATCAACAACAGAGCTCTGTTGAGAACCGACCGCCAACAAACCCAACAAAAGAATCAAAAAAAAATTATAAAAAAATTTTTATGAAATGCAACGACAGGAAAAAAGGAAAAGTCTTGTTGACAAATTCCAGTACGCACATCAGGTGATATGACCAATAAACTTTTGTTAGTTGCAGTAAAACTGTTTGAAATAAGCGTAAGAAGAAGTATCAACCATTAAATACACGAGCCAGTAGAATTTAATATAATGACTGAGTCTGAAAATAAACATTTTGAAATTTTTGTACTATAAAATTCTCTTTTAAATCACTTCCAAATAAACAACATATTAACAATTCCATCCATTTACACAAAAATTAAAAGATGAAACAACCCGAACTCCACTTATACACTACAACAGTATGTATGATATCTTAAGGTAAGCATACGAATTTAACGAAATTATGATAAACAGCAAAATCTTACAAAAAAAATTGTGTACCAACGAGTAGCATAATATATGGCTGTTGATGCTTAATGCTCAACAAGCACGCAATCAGTGATCGGTTAAAAATTATATTGAATTCAAAAATTTTAATATTGAGTACTGCAACTTATAAGGCTAAATGCTCAAGATGAACACCTAATCCAACTGAAAATTTTTTTGGTATTATAACATTTGATCAAATAATATCCAACTCAATGAATTGTTGGCAGCAGCGCTGATTTAGAAGTACCAAAACTGTCTGGTATGCAGTATATTTCAAAATGTGCTTAAAAAGAAATATAGGAAAGTCTCCTGAGCCAGTTAATAACAACATTACAAGAAGTCGGGCACCTAATACAATATCGAATTACACTATAGAAATCTCCCACTGATTATACCGTACGATAACGACTTCACTTCATTTATTTATTTATTTATTCAGCAACAATGATAATCTAAGCTCGTCATTCAATTCAGCAATAAAATGATATATCACCGCATTGACTTCACTAATCAGGATACCACCTACACTGCAAGTATGATGTAGGAACGAAACCTTCACGCGCCGATGAAACATGCCTAACTCGAGTCCATCCATCCCCTTCATCCCGCTCTAACAGTAGCATTTCATCACCTTCTTCCATAGCCATTGTACCTTCACTTTCACCTTTAAATGCGTACAATGCAGTGCAGGTGCCTAACGCTGGCATGTCGCATTCTTCATATAACTCTGATTTCTCCACTATCGCCGCTTCTGAAACATTTATTAGTCATCAAAATTTTAATGAAATATAACATGGTACAATTACTATCTTCTATCCTGATGCCAACATGATGCGCTTTGAATTAGCCAGTCATCGATCATGGAAGATTTAAAAATAGCTTCGTAAATCTAAAAATGTTAGATGTATAACTTTTACACAGAAATTTCAAATTAAAAATTTCGAACTGAAAACTGAATAGTGTTGTAATACCTTTCTTAAAAGAAAAGAAATGAAATAAACTTTTTGCAGATTCAGGTGAAGTTGCTTTCTGTTGGCTTGCAAGAGCGACTGAACCATCAGACGATATAGACTCTTCCGAATAAGATGAACGATGAAAATTTACGGTAGTACTACTAGGGGTTGACATCTGTCGCGGAGACTGCAAAGGCGTACTCAAACCTGACTGACATGGAGCAGGCGGTCTTGTTGGAATCTCCGACCTGTGAATGCAAAAATAATCAAATTCCTTAATCAGGAAACAGGAATGTTAGAGATGGCTAAAAAAGTCTTCTGATCAACATGAATGATGCCCCAAATCCCTATCTGTACTGTCTTCAAAACAGCTTTCTAATACTTTGATCAAATTGACCCAATCCAGTGAAAAAAAGCATTTAATAATGCTCTACAACTCAAACTATGTCTACTTTGTTCCAGGATAGCTATCCGGCTGCTTTTGATTATATTAATAGCTATTAATTATAAGAACATAATACTCAAAAAATCTTTCCGTGATTTCTCACCATCACGTAAGACTACTAATGCCGCGACTAGATTGAACGTACCCAATAACAGGTATCGGTATATTGAGTTCGGCTTGCGCCTCTGATAGCATTGCCTGAAACGAATTGAAATTGTACATATTCCTCAAAAAAAATCACCAAAGTTTTGTTCGGCTGTGACAATTAAATTCAATAAAAATGGTATGCAATAAATCAGGTATAAGAACGGACAACAAAACTCCGTAACACGAGAAAAAAGCTGAAAAGTGATTTTTTTTTATACTCAGATTAAACAGACCTGATAAAATGAACCAAAGCAATCAGAAAAGGAGAGCATACTTTATATTTCGCTAGTTGCTGATTTAAAACATCACATTTCTTCGCATAAACTACAATTTCCGAGTCGACATCACTCGCATTACCTAATTTTGGGTTGTCTCTGTAAAGCAAACGCAGATTTATTTCATTCGAAAAACGAAGAAAGAAAATAAATTCGATTACGTAATGAATTAAACGAAATGGTCCATTCACAACGTACTTATACACTTGCAACATTTTCGCAGCACCTTCACGACTTTGCTGGTTTTTTGCGATTTCTTTTTCAACATTATCAATCTCGTGTTGTAATCTTCGGCACCTCTGTTGCGGTGGATAAGAACGAAAGTCACCGGTACCATCCTAAATTAAAATTCAATAACTGATATAATTATCAACTGAAAAATATGATGCGGAAAATCAACATTATATTGTGGCGAAAATTCGATTTTTAAAAATGTGAGGGATGTTCTACACAGATGTTTTCTTGACCACTTTTGTAAACAAAACAGAATACAATAATTATTGCAGATTAAGCGTATTCTTTGACTATCAAAAGCTTACTAATGTTCATATTTTTGATTTATTCGGGCGAGCATGCATATATTACTCATATCTTTGGTAAGAATACGAGATATCAACATCAGTTTTTTAGGTTACTCCTATGGGTTACCCAATTCATATTGTAAATGCAGCTAACATTTAATTCGACAGCTAAAGAAAAGTAACAAGAGTTTAAATAACCTTTCTTGAGTGATTGCTGCCTCGAAAAAGTCCCATGCTAGGTTTTCGATTGATTCGTACTATTGAACCATTTTTTGTAGGCCTTTTCACTGAATCCACACTACTTGTACCTTCACTAGTGATAATTGCGGATGGAGCGCCGAAATCTTCAAAGGTAAAGGGTTGAGGATGAGCATAGCCCGATCTGCAAAAAATCGTACCATGATTTAAACTTGCAGTGTCTCTTTTAATTGCTCCCTTATAATGATGCTACGATAACGGAAACTATTTCTTCAATGATGTGAAATTAGGAAAAGACTGGATATAACTTTTAGATACATGAATTACAGAGTTCTAAGCCAACATAATTTTAAAAATTGATGAAATGTGCCGCTGCTACAGTAAAACTGCCATTCACCTAATAATAAGGTTTCTGTCCTTGGCAATAATATAGCACGTCTCTATTGGAGAAGAGTCTGCACTGTTACTAACCTCTTCTTAACTGTGACCAGCAAAAGATGGTACATGGATCTGTTTCTTTATCTAATCATACGATTCCTGAGCATTTTTACAACTATAATTCCTCTTTTGAAAGTACCGCTATATATTTCTTTAAATCTTACTAATGTCAAGTAGAATTTAACCAAAACAAACCTATAAAGCAAAACAACACTAGCACTGTCGTTAAAAGGCGATACCGATTCAGCAGCTTTTTTCATATCATCGTAGCATCTTTGCATTATATTCATCACTTTTGTTTCCACTTCGATACTTTTTAATAACAGTGATTTAGTTTCGCTAATTCGCTCTTCATCGACCGCTCTCAAACGCTGCAATTTTTCAATAAACCGTTAACCGCAACTATCTGTTAGAACAAAAATTCACGAGGAAAATTGAGTTAAACAAAACATGACCTCAACAAATTACTTTGTACATTTTATAAATTAAAAGAAAAAACAGCAAATGGTCAACAATAATTAATTCAAAACAATTTCAATCACTTGAATTAGTAAAAAACAATTATCAAACCTCTAATATCTGTGGTAACAGTTGGTTGTAGTGTTGGTGTTGTTGTTGATTTGCACCTTGCAACGCATGTGCATAATTTTGTTTCGCATCTTCACATATTTGTGTCCTTTGCATAGCATTATTTTTGGCTCTTTCTAGGTCTGCCCGTGACAGGTCCATATTCTTTTCCGCTTTATCATACTTTAAATGAGCCAATTCAGCATCTTTGAATGTTTTGCTGTAATATCAAACTTTTTAGCAATTCAATAGCGTACGAAAATCAAACATGATTGCTTCATATTTTTCGTTATGAGTTTTCGCATGGATACTCATTAAATATCATTTTCTGGCACGATGATCTTAACTGCCACCTCCACCAAGTAGAACAAACCTCGTTTCAGCACAGGATGGAAACTATTTGGTAATTCAATATTAATGAGTCTGCAGCAGTTAAAATTTACAAAGAAATATTAATCACCACACCATTTAAATTACCCATCAGTTACAATGCTAACAGTGAAAACGAAAACAAAAAGTGTACCAATAATTCTTTTGAAATTTGAACATATTATCAATGGACGCATTCAGGACACCATTGATAATATGTAGTTCGTTGAGATGGTTCTTGCGGGCTGCACGAAGTGCAGCACACTTCGTGAGTAAAGCTGGATGAACATCTTTTCTAAGGCCTTCCGCTATAACCTGCAATTATCGTATAGTCAATCACAATGTTCAATCAAGTCCATAAATTGTAGGCAGGGAACTTTTGACTTAATTTTGAAGCGCAGCAAAATTAAAATACACTCCAATTGACAGATCATCCTACATCTTCATTTGAGCCGCAAAAACTCTCCCAATGATCTAAAAGAGAGAAGAGATACTGCTGAAATATCACAAGGAAAAAATACGCAATGAACAAAAATCTTGAATATTGAATCAGTATCATCAAAGTAACCTCGTGTTGACCAGCAAGACTTTCAACTTCATGAAGAATGCATTGAAACGAACTAATAAATGTGTAAGCTTTCGCTAACTCTTCATCTTCTTTTTTCTTTCCTAAGTTCTTTTTCGCCAAAGCTCTGAAAGTCAAGTTTTCAGAATTGAAAAAATCATAACTTTGAAAGTGTTGACACGAACCTCGCTCATGAATTATCGAAATGAATGTTTAGATGATCAAAAAAATAAAACCTACAGATGACGGAAACTAGATACCAGCTAAATTTAAATCATATTAAAACCTTACCTCAAACGAGCCGCATATTCATCTTCAATCGCAGCTCTTTCTTTCAAGAACATCCCATATTTCTCCAAACTTTCAATACCTTTTTGAGTGTGGGAAGCCAAAATATCTACTTGATCCTAAATCACGCAACTTCAAATTAATTTGTCGGTAATCACCCCTTTTTGGTTTTTTGAATAAATGAAACTTTGGAAATTCATGCTTCCCTCCACATGCTATTTGCTTTTTCCAACTTTTTCTCCAGATCTTCTTGGAAATTTCCAAAAAAAAATAAAAGATTCGCACCCATAAATCGGCCCAACTTGCCGTAGTTGATGCAGTCATGGTCAGATACAATACTGCCCATTAAACATAACTATCCTGCAATATATGATGCATATTGTGTAGGCAAATGGAACTAAGAGCAAAAAATAAATTTTATATTCGCGGCGAATTCATGCAATAAGACCAAATTATTGATTTGACACTTGTCATACAAAAAGAAAGGCAATTATACGAAAGGTGTTTATAGTATGAACAAAAATTTTAAAAAGCTTCGAAGAAATAAATTTTCTGGATGAAAGTACTTTAGCATTAAACACCATAGTTGGAATAGGTACATGGTGCCTGGAAGTGCAAAATTCTTTCAAATTAAGCATACACTTCCTGCATATTTAATGGTCAGAAGCAAAACAAAAGAATAATTGGACTAATGAACAATCTACGGAAATACCATTTACTTTTTTTGCTACCTAACCTAAGTCAAGTTTTCACCTATCCAATCATGGACATTTAAAATGATGCAAGTATTCTTCCATGCATCTCTAATTTTTGCTTACATACGCCAAATTAAATTTTGATAAACTCATGTATACTGTTTAAATCTTTTCGTGACACAATTATGACGCAGAGAAACAGAAAATACATTCGGTGAAAAAAAAACTGTAACGCTTACTGAATGAAACAAACACTATACGAACCACCGCTGCTGGTCTGTTGCGATGAGCAACGTGATGTGATCAGCACGAAACAAAAGATATTATTGTTATAAGGTATTATTTGTTTTTGGGTGACAGATTTGATACTGTGTGGTATTCAATAAATCTTTGCTCAGTCCCATTCAGCCGTTATATCCAGCATAAAAGGAAAGAAGTGGACAGGTGGAGAAAATATGCAAGGAACGACGGACCGACACTTACAGAAACAGATGAAACGATGGAACTGGACAAACCAATCGATAGCGGAAGAGCGAAACTAGTCGGTAGTGTGTGAGAAAGAGAACGGGAGGACGAGCATAAGTGCTCTTCCTTTCTTTTCTTATCCACAGCCCTCTCTCTCTCTCTTTCTATGTCCCTCGTTAGAGATCACTCACGTCTTCACCAAGTCTCAATCCCTTCCACTTTCATGACTCATCCCTCTCTCCCTATCTTTGTTTAGTTTTTTATCTTCCGGTGTAATGAATGGATATATTATCTCGAGAAATTACATTAGTCTTATGTACCCCTCCCTCTCTCTCTGTGTATGTTTGTGTTGCAAATCGGAGAGAAACTGAAAAGGGAAAGTAAGATAATGAAAGAGAAATGTTCAACTTGCGTCGTCACTGCTCATGTCGCATGTCATCGAAAAGCGACATGAGTGCTATCTTAGCTGAATTTCTCCATTATTCTCGAAATGTAAGCGATCGACAAGGAGAAATACCATTTTCAACTTTGACAGTCACATTTCGTCTCATATTTCCCGTTGCGTTGCGATATTCGATGGGGAGAGAGAGATGGATTACTATTCAAATGTGTTTTCCTCATCCTAATCGATCAGGAAGTGCTTGCAGAGCGGACCACGCAACACGACGTTTTTCATTGATTTCACCGACCACTCGTTCTTTTTTTTTTAATGATTAGGATGAATGAGTGAGCGCCAGCAGACCTCCCAAATGCTTCCTGAAAACACGAAGCTCGTTCTGCCTCTTTCCGACCATCCCTGTCATTATAGTCTTCGTCGTACAAAGAAAAGTTTCCATCAAGTATTTGAAATCAAAGCAAAAAATAAATGAAATGAAGAAAAGGCCTAAATGTAAGGTATGGCCAAGGGAAAGAAATGACAAGTGAAGGTTAGATGAGATAAAGGGAAAGAGTATTGAAAAGAATCGGAAAATAATTGGGAAAAAGAAAATGACCAATGAAAAGAGGAGAGGAAAAGGGCGATGTTGTGCTACATCAAAGCAGTACTTGTCATATCATTTTGTCTGTTTCCGCTTTCACCTTTCTGTTGTAATTTATGTCTTCTACCGTAGCAAAGTGATCGAAACTTGAAATGCTCGAGGCTGTCTCACTCATAGTCCCTTCCTTTCATTGTCGCACTCAAAGTTCCTCCCTTTTGTTGTCACCTCATTTCCAAACATTTTGCTCCCTTTCACACTCATTTGTTTTTCTTTAATGAACTTTCCTTTGATAAGGACTAAGGATAAAGAGCAACAAGAGAATGAAATTTTAGGAGTTGCTAATTAATGAGGAGCAGAAAAACGGTAATTAATCCTTATCAACAGGAAACTTTGAAGAAGCTATGAAGCACGGGCGTATGACTGTCTTACAGTGTACACTGAAATAAGAACTGATTTATTCGAAATATTCGCGAATTCATTTGATATATTTTTAAAATAAGTAAGTTACGCTATAGCGTGTGAAATGCAAAAAATACGTGCAAGTGATCAAATGACGTGGAAGGCAGAGGAAATGAATGAGCAAAAATTGGAAGATAAAGTTTGAAAAATGACGGGGCTAAGTTATAAATTTAGTTGGAAGAGCCTAATTTTCCGTATTTATATTTGGAGCGATGGGGGGGAAGAGAAAGGAATGAAGATTCTTTAGAATTTCATGTAATAAAATCAGAGAAATTTCTATACACACACATTGCTGAGATTAATTAATCAATTATCGACAATGTTTTATTGTTGCTACGATTCATTATTCAGACGACATAAGATGCAATTAGAATCAGTGAAGATTTGATAATGAGGATTAACCTGATGGATGGACAACAAGTTGAAATGCTTTTACTATCTGTTGCATAACTTAAATCCTTGAGTCACTACACGTGAACTTCTTATTCCTTCACATATTCACAGCGGGAAAACTATTTTACTAAGAACATTTATTTTTTAATTTGCTGGCAATAAAAAGTGAATTTTGTCTTTGTGCTGAAATCACCCTAAACATTCTTAATTCGTCCTATTTCTGTTACACTAATTTACATTTATCGCACTAATTTCCGCCCTCAGCCTCCGCAAAACATTTCATCACACTCGTTCCCTTCCTTTCCGGTCGCCATGGAAGGTTCCCATTTTCGGCAATTGGTAATAATCCTGTCAGTCACTTTGAAATTCATTAAAGTAGTGCATCGGAAATTTCAATTATATAGCCGTAATTGTGTGCCCCACAAGTCCTCGCCAGCCCTTTATTTATATTGAAAAACTTTAAAAAAGGAGGAAATCAGTTTCATCACATAACTGTGCTGGACATGGTAGCTGTCCATAGCAATGGTATACGATATTTCCCTAGTAATGACGTGTCACATGCAGCACGGTTGGCTTATTACGGTAAATGCTCCGACAATCGATTACTGTGAGCCAGTGATTTGCAATGACTGAATAGTGATTTGCATGTCATCCGAAGATTTTAAAGAGTTGAATGGAATTTCAAACTCATTTCTTATTCTATTTGCCGTGACGGAAAGCCTTCATCCAAAGTATTACCGTTATCGCAGTCATTGTTATCATTAATTGCCACTATCATTAATTCATCATGCGTCGCTGTCATTTATTATCATTATCACATTCATTATCGTTTCTTTATTGCTATCATCTTTTCACGAGATCAATGCAAATGTCAAATATAATTTTTTCTTTTCTCTGAGACAAGCCATCGCGATCTGAAGGATTTTGTTTTCATTTCATATTTAAATTTGATATTTCATCCCATTGATTACTCATTTTCCTTGATGTGACTTGTCTTTTTCATTATCATTACTAAATTTAAATACGAAAAATTTAATTATCAATTTTATTCACTGAAAACTTTAAAATAAAATTTCGCATGCTAAATTTTATGTTTTGAATTTCAATTTCAAATTCAACTGATTCTTTGCTTTCTCTCCTGAATCCGTAAAATTCACACTGTTCAACATTTGAACACTATAAAATTTCAAAATTTCCGAACTGGCCTGATCATAATAAGCATGCTATTCTCTATCGCTCTTTCTCTAACCCTCTGTCCTCATCTATGTCTCTGTCGCAGTAATGATAGGGGAAGGGTGCCTGACCGAAGTATGATGATAGGCGCAGATTTGGCTTGAATGAATTGAATTCAAAGCTCACATTTATCAAATGAAAAAGCTTTCCAGTTGTTTAAACATCTTGCAAAGTTATCTCCTCATTTTCTATTCACTTCCACGGATGTGAATAAATAATTAAAATTTGCCTCTGTGATTTTGATTTATAAATCATTGAAAAAATTTGAAGAAAATATTAATCTACTGGATTTAGTAGTAGCAATCAAACGCAATAGTTTGATTATTCACATTCACACGTGCGAGTCAACAAGTTAATTAAAATTTGGACAGGTGTTCTACATGTTGATCGAACTGCTATCATCCACGCTGCCATGGAAAGGTATGGCACGAAAGGACAGCGGTCACGTGAAGGAGACAGTCGTGGACCGTGTGCTGCTGGCTGTAAGTGTTTACGTGCTGCATCTTTCATTAATTCCCCATTCACTTGCCTTAATTATCCTCAAACAAAGTTTTCCGATCCGATTTAACATCGTTACATAAATATCTGTTTCAATAATTTTTCATAAAATAATTTTAATTCAATTTCCATCGATCTGCACTGATAATTATCTAATTGAGATCCAAACTTTTAACTGATATATTAAAACTTACTTCCAAATAATTAACCTTGCAATGCTTTAATAAAAAAAATAATCAAAAATTTAGTTGGGAAAATGAAAATGGTAAAATGAAATCATCGATTCTCTTGTTTTATTGATTGCATTTAATTCATTTCCAATGATCCAAATTAGAAATGAATTGCAGTTAATTTTAGTGCAATTAGTGTTCAATTAATCGTGTGATAATCTGCTGACGATCAGTTAGAAAGCATTGAAAATGCAATTAATTAGAGGGTCAAAGGTTGCAGGGGTGTCTGGAATCCTTCTCGGACATACACAATCATCTGAAGAACCTCACCTACAGCGACACAACCAATTATGCGATGATACAAACAAAATTCACTAGAGAACTTAAAAATTTGAAAATTAAACCGTATTGATTCACACATTCTTTCGTTTATAATTATTTTCGATGACCAAGAAATTCTGTTTGAAATTAATTAAGAAAGAAATCAATTTCATTAACTTATTTCAAAAAAATAACAACAATTTATTGAACGCAAGAATTAATTGATGTGAAAACATTTCTGAAAGCAAATCATACAATTTGATAAATACTGAAATGAAATATTTTCTGAGAAAAAAGAAATCAGCAAATTAATTAACATTTTATTACGAACGATTTAATTAAATTTCAAAATCAATAGAACGGATCCATTTGAATGGAATGAGAAGAGATACATGAAACATGAAAGTGCGACAACCACAGCTGAAAATGAGAAAGATATTAAGACTGAAATTGATAAGGTTGACTTTTCAATGATTTTTCTTTTTCAAGTTAAAATTTTCTCTCCTCGACTCTTGGATGATAATGATAACAGTGATAATAATAAGCTGCCGCTGCAAAAACTTAAACCAGAATGTTGACCTGTTGACCTTCCCAATGTAACGCTTTTCTGAGGCAAAAAACAAATTGTCGGTTGTTTGGATGAGTAAATGTGATAGGTTACGGTAGCTACAATACTTTGCTTAATCTCCTTTACGGCCGGAATTCTTTCACGACTGCAGATGGAAATAACGGAACGCTCAGTCCAGTTTATCTATGGATGGAAATTTTGTTTAATTAAAGAAAATCGTTCCGGAAGTGCTCTGTGCAGCGCTCTGTTCCCTAGAGATTGATTGGTTGAAAATGAAATGTTAGAGATTATTGGCAGGTAGGCGACATGGACACGGATCGCAATGCGCAGCAGTCTGTCCAGTCCGAGGAGTTCAGTGCCGGAAGTCGCACAATCCATCTGGCGCCCGAAAATTTTTTGGATATTTTTGAACATGGAAGACAATGAAATTTCATACCGTTATTTAACCTATTTTTTCTTTTTTTTTTCCATTTTCCTTTGTTACGTGTGAGATCAGTTTTGTAAAGTTTCAGTATTATCAATTAGAAGCTTCTAACTCAATTAGATATTATCAGTCCAGATTGAATGATTTTAAATTTAAGTGGTTTATTATTCCTGAATAGTCATCGAAACAGATATTTAATATTTCATTTATGGAACCATGTTAAATCATATCTGAAACTTTGTTTTAGAATAATTGATGACAGCAAATGAGTAATTAGTGAGATATACCTATACCTGTTCAAAATTCAATTAACTTGATATACATATACCTGTTCAAAATTCAATTAACTTGATATACATATACCTGTTCAAAATTCAATTAACTTGCTAATTTTCACGTATAGATACGCATAATCAAATTCTGTGTTTGATTATTGCAAAATTAAGTAAATTAATAATTCAAATTTGAGCGGACCACATCAGCTCAAATAGTGGAATTGGAAATATACAACTTTTGTCTGAATTTGTTTAAATTTAGAAACTGTTACTCTTAAATTGTTGTGAATCACACTGACAAGAATCACACACACAAGGTTTCAATGATTAGTAAACCGCCGAAACAAAGTTTAAATTGTTAATTCACATCCGTGAGGGTGAATGAAAATAAGCTAACTGCGGAAGATTTCCAGAGCTTGTCATTCCAAAGTATGGAAATTCTCATTTAATTGTTTGGATTTACAAATTGGCGTTTGCAAAAAGTGCTTCAAAGTGCAAAAAACAGTGAATTCAACCTCTGATTAAAAGTTGAATTCAGTCTTTCCAACACCAATCACATATTACACCCTGGCCCTTCCATCGTGACCATTAGGATATTTTACTTTTCGTTCCTCATGAAAATTAAAAGGTTGAAAAACAGCATGTTTTATTCCAAATTTTAGTGTACTGAGTCCGCAAGCGCTCCTGCCTGTCTTCTATTTACTGCATTGTTGGTAAAATCAGAGAAGAAATACATAAGGAAAAAATTTGATCAAACATTCCCGGCTGAAGAATCAAAACAAAACTTGAAATCTGTCATTGATGCAATTACGTTTCATGTCTTAACTAATTTGTCCTTGTGTCGAAATCGAGAAAATCAAAAATTATGGCAGAAATTTTATTTTAACTTGCGCAAAATGACAGAAATAATGAGTATCAAAAATAAATCGAGAAATATGCTCGTGGAAACAATTACTTCCATGAAAACAATATTTAAAAAGTAAAAAAGTGAAAAAAGAATGAGTGTCAAAAAAATTTGACAAAATATCAATAGTAATTTGTCGGTGTAAAGCATTCCACATACAATATGAATGAAATTCATGATTCTGAGAGGTGCACAATCAAAATCCATGATGGGATATTTTGCACATTATCCTCAGAAAAAATCGTCATCACCTACATATAATAAAGATAGCACCTGTAATGATGACGTAATCAACATATGTTGGATGCATAAGTTAAGCGGTACATTAATTAGTCGGACAAAACCTCATTAGAAGACTTAATTATGGCTTTGAGTTAATAAAATGAAAACATCAGAACGACTTCAATTACGTCACAGGAATCAGCTTCATATGTTCTGAGATACTATAAATAAATACACTGGTTCACATATATACGTTAAAAATCAGATTTCCACAAACGAATCGTACGATCGTTTTCAAGCGCTGCTGAGGCAATAATATTCTGGGTTGGATGACAATCAGTACATAGTACCACATCTATGAAAAAAAATTTTGCTTATTTTTACGCATATAAAAACATAAAACTATCATATCCATATAGCCTCAATGAACAGTATTGTCCCAAAAAACTGCAAATTATAAAGCAGCAGTTGATCGTGAGCAAAATTTATTTTGCTTTATTTCAAAGAGTCACAAAAATGCATCACGTTAAATCTAATTTTTGTTAAAACCTGACAACCGAGAATAATCAAACCAACAAAACGGAGGTTACCTGCATGGCCCTCAAGTGTTTGAACAATTTCTTTAGACTGCAAATTCCATATGTAGACACGATTATCCTCCGAACCACTGACTATCCACTAAAATACTTTACAATACAAGCAATTTCAGTATCATTTTCCTTCAACGAAAACTATCAAATGATATCGTACTGCTCAAACTTCTCATATTTATTAAAGTTCCGATATCATTCTAAAAGAAAACAAACTCCACAAACTAGAACCAATAAAAAAACTGAATTACCTTGCCACCAGTGACAGAAAAATTTGCAAAGATGCAGTACTTTTCATTCTTATGTCCAGTATAAGTCTTCAGACATTTGCCTTTGTTGAAATCCCAAAGTTTCAGTGTGCTGAATAAGGATTTCCTGTCTATATTTCACCAAGTAGCAAAAAAACAAAAGTAGAAAATTAACTTAAAAAAAATTTCACATATAAAAACTCATTTCCACGTCCAAAAAATAAAATTTTCTAAAATATAATCGAGAACTCAATAAACTACGGTTGTGTTACGCTTCCAAACAAATATTTTGAATTCAATTAATTCTACAACTAAATCAAGGCTTTTCAAATATAAATGAAAGCCGAAATGAATTCCCACCGGAATACATACTGAAAAGATAATCGTTTTGAACTCTTAAAACATCATTTTCATACGTCTACGGTTTGTGAAGGCGATCATCTCTTTTAAAAACAAACCTGTCTAAGGTAGCTGCTAATATATACTTGCCATTTGGTGAAAATTTAACAAAGGAGACGGGGGGATTGTCATCATCTGCAACATGTCTAATATTAGCAGGTATAAAAGAAGAAATGAATAACAGCTATATAACGAAACATTGTGAATGAGCGAAAAAGTTATCTAAAACGTTAAAGACGGTTACAATATTATATCTTACCCACAAGAGTTTTAACGCACTGCCCATTCGCAGTATCCCAAATTCGGACAAGCCCATCATAACTACTTGAGCAAATCAGTGTTCCATCTCTGAAAGTTCAATATTTCTGTTTCCCTATATGTGCAGGAAGCGCTTTAATGAATGAGTTTGTTTTCAGCTCACTGTTTAAGAGCTTTCTCCCAACTTTCTGTTGATCGCCAAAAATTATTTGTACAGAAAACTATAATCACTGATTACAGATATTTCTATACCTCAGAAAAACAATCAAACAAAATGCCTGATAAATGGATTGAGCTGCAAGCAGTCAGTCTTCTCTAAATCTTGCACATCTTGAAAATTTTAAATAACATCTACATTTCCAACATATCTGTACTGTTTATTTCAACTATAAGCTAATGTTAAACAATATTTCACAGTGTTTACCTATTGAATGAAACTGCAGAAACTGGATCGGAATGTGCAGGAAGCGTTTTAATGCATGAGCCTGTCTTTACATCCCAAACCCGAACACTTTCATCAAAGGAACCTGACACGACCAAAGATGACTGAGGATTGAAATTGCAGCAGAAAACATAATTAGTATGGCCCTTCAATGTCTTCAAACACTTGTTCTGTAATATTACATTATAATCAAAATCTATTTGACGGGAATGAGAAAAATACAAAATTAATAGCTACGTTTTCAAAAACCTTATTCCTGTCTTTATTAGATGCAGCAAATTGAAAAAAACACTAACTTCAATTTTAAACAAGAAAATTCTTTACCAACACTACCAAAAATATGAGCTGGAGAAAACAACATAAGGTAAAAAAGCAAAAAAAAAAAAATACAGAAGACACTTACACTCATGACGTCCCATATTTTCAGTGTTTTATCATCCGAACAAGATGTTATCAATCGATGATCTGAGGACCAACAAATATCCGAGATTCCTAGCTTATGTCCGGTGATCGTCTTTTCGATCTTACCATCCTGAGTATTCCATATCTTGATCGTTTTATCAGCACTTGAGCTAGCTAACAAAAAACCATCAGCGCTGAATTTAACAGACGAAACAGCTTTCGTATGACCAGATAGTATATATTTTATGTCGTAATTTGGGACCTATAAAGCATAAAAAATAGCATACACACAAATACAAAAAAAAAAAAACAAGAGTGAAAAGTTATGCAATTGCTAGTTCCCATTTCTGATTAATTATTAAACACTGTACCGCTGCAGATGGCACATTCGTCGTGCTAGTACCATTAGGTGTTTTTTGATTTTCATATACTGTTCGAGTGTTACTGTCTCCTTGAGTGCTTTCTATCTTCTGCAATAATTTTCAATCGTTCTCAATATTTATAAATTATGTAACACACAATTTCATAACCAACACACGAGAAAAAATGGAATCAATAAATGTCCAAAGATTCGTAAAAAAGAACCCCAATTTTCATATAACAAACTCCATCTGTTAAACTCCATTTATCACACATTGCCATGAGTTGGCTTCCTAATAGCTAGCATATAAACTGCCTTCCAGTAATATATATTCAAAACTTTAATTAGATGTAAAAAAGAAAAAAATAGTAATTTAAAAAGATCTTACAGCCTGTTGCTGCTGCTGTTGCTGGTGTACTTGCTGTAATTGTTGTTGTTGTTGTTGATGCCCATTATTTCCCGTCATTTGAAGAGTTAAACTTCCATCACCACTGCTACCCAAACTTTCAGTAATCCCGTTAAATGAGCTACTCATATGTTTGTCACTCTTCCTGCTACTATCAATTGCGCTTTTTTTCGCAGTAACTTCCTTGTAAAAATCCTGAAATTAACATACTTTTGGAAAAAGTTTAACAAAATTTTTTGCGCATGTGAATGAATAATATGTGTTACGCAATATAAACGTACGTACATTTTAAACAATAAGATTACGCACGTTACATAAATCTGCTACGGTTGTACAATCTACTTCTTTATCACTTCCTAAATATTTTCCTAAATTTACGTCACATCCAAAGCCTACGAGAACCGAATGATCTTGGCAAGCACTAATCAAACATAGCTGCCATTGAGTAATTCCTGGTTCGTGCATCCTGATTAAGAGGCAATGTTGCAGGCAATAGCGAGTACGGATAGTTGCTGTCGTCGATCAAATATTGTTGAGATGGGTCAAAGGACACTACTCTTACACTTTTTCTCCCTCTCCCTCGCTCTCTTCTCACTTATATATTTTAAAAATGAAAAAATAGTACTACCGTTTGCCACTAACATTTCTCTTTTTTCTCACCAATTTGCCTATCTCTCCCCTTTTCTTCTTCTTCTTCTCTTTCTCTGCTTCTCTATCTTTGCTTTCTTTTTTGTCTGTATCTCCTCGTCTACCTTCCATTTCTTTTTTAGAAAACTGAAATTTTGGGATTATTGAAATTGTGAGTAGACTCTTTATTTTGCAATATTTGCCTATTAATTCAAGTAACACTTCAGCGTAACTCTTTATATAAGTAAACTGGTGGTCAGTTGATTGAGAATTATCACAAATTTCCACGAGATTTCTTGTCGAAAGTTTATAAACGGAATCAGGCATGCAAAAATCACATCAGTAAAACATCACTTTTTCTCATTATAAACTATAAAAGTATGCTCTACCAGATTTAATCATCCGTCAGTGAAGTGTCTAATTAACAGTATTTTGGATAACATGCATATTTGGTAGAGGCAATTGTACACATTTATAATAAAGTCTAATATGGTTGTTCCGGTCGAAATAGACGATTGTTGTACATCTGTATTCTCTCGCAAAAAGACAGTGTTACAAACCGCTGAACTTTTCCAAATTGGACCAATAATTGAACTGGCTTTCTAGTTTATTACAGCAGCCAGCTGTTTGCTAGATTTATTGATTTCTAATTAAAAAACTTATGTATCAGTTAAAATTTCTGTTTAGATTTCAAATCATGGAGTTTTGGGTAAGATGACATCATTGGATTTTCCTTGAAGTATCAGTCGACGAATTCATCAATATACTAAACAATATGGGTAAAGAACAGTATCGTGAGTCTGATTTGGCACGCAAAGTGTTAGTTAATTTCGTAATTAATTAATTATTTTCCAATTCAGTTTTTATTAATTTGGTTGTTGTTGTCATTTGTTTGTAAATTTTTCAGAAGTCGTGTACAGTTTACTGCTTGTGATGCTGAATCAATGAGGCAAGTAGCACATATACGAATTTTCAATAGCAAACTGTATGATGAAAGTCCCGGTCGTTGGATTCCAATTCCTCATGGACCACTCGATCCACGCTTAGTATGTTTGCGCATTTCTTTCATTTGAAATAATGAATTTTGCCGGTCGAGAATTTTAAATATGCGGTTGGGTTGAAAGCATGAAAATGAAGCCTAGTATAGTAGTACATTTGCTTAGCTTTTCATATGCAGCAGTAGATACGCATGCGACAAGCGTAATACCTTTAGCTATTTGTCTCGCACTTCATTCCATTTTTGTTACTGCAATATTATCGATGTAATTTTCAAACTTTTCCAGTCAGAATTGGCTAATGCTACGGCGTTTTATCGATTTCTTGTATTATATAGTTCGAGCTGTTTTTGCTCTCGGAATATAATTTAAATGTTGTTTAAAAATAATTTCGTATTCTTAGAAATTCCACAATCCTACTTCTAAACTCAGGTATTTTCTCTTCAGGGGACATGTCAGAAAAATACTGATTGTCAAACTTGTAAACAAAATTTGGTTGATTGCGTTGGTCATTTTGGTTATATTGATCTTGCTATACCCGTTTTTCATGTTGGCTTCTTTCGATTAGCAATACAAATGTTGCAGTGCATTTGTAAAGTACAATACTTTTTTGTTCATATTTCACTTTTATTCTACATAATTAAATAATAGTTATTTTTGGTGTAGCATTGTCTTCAATAATATTATAGCCATCTGTGTTTGCAAAATTTTTCAAGAGCTAGAAATACTTTCAGTTATTGTATTTATTCGTTGGCTTAAAGGGTTCGAGACATTCAGTGTTTGATTGTTGCAGTTTTGTTCCGCAATGTTGATTACTGATGAACAAAAGAAGGCATTTTTACATCAAGTTAATAATCCAAATCTGGATTACTTGCGGCGGAAAGCATTACACAAGCGTATCGTAGCTGCCAGCAAAAAAATTGCTGTTTGCAGTAGATGTGGACATAAAAATGGTTAGTATATCAGCAGTGAATAATATATCAGACAAAATTTTCGAGGTTACAAGGGCAGGTTTTTTTTATTTGAAAATTTTGAGAATTTTAACCCTTTCCGAATCGATTTAATAATACTTTCAAGATGCGTTGAATAAAATAATACGTTCCTTGATGATTAGGTTAGTAAGCAGAAGGATTTTTTTGAGAGTAGTAGGAGAAAGATCTTTTCTTTGTTTATTGCTCAAAGCTTTTAAACAATATTTTAGGTGTCGTAAAGAAAGCGGTTGGTGCGGTATTAAAAATAGCACATATGGAAGTAATTTCTGCTGATAATTATACTGAATACATTTATGCTGCACAGGAAAATAAAGAATTACAGAATTTATTGCCAAAGACAAAATTTACTTTATTAGATCCACTGCAAGTGCAGGTCTTGTTTAGTAAGGTCGAGAAAGAGGTATGTATAGTAATTATTACTCTGAGAAATTGTTGATTGGTAAATATTTCTTAGGACTGCATTTTGTTCCATTGATTAGGTTGATACATTGAACAGGGTTTTATAGAAGTTAGTTATTTGTTAATCCTTATGTTCTGTACTTGTGTGCAAATATTGATAGCCCATCTTTTTATGCTGTAAATAATCCATTAACCTTAAACGTTAATTTCGCGCTGAAATGTTTCAAATAACTGATTTTGTGTTTGGCTGGGTACTCTTAAGAATGAACATTATGTCTAGCGGTGAATATTTTCTTAAAACTCATCTCGAATGATTTTTTTAGGACATACCACTGTTGATGGTGCACTCTGCAGATACGCCGAAACATCCATCAGATGTTATCCTAACTAGAATACTTGTTCCACCGTGCTGTATTCGACCTTCTGTCGTATCTGAGGTATCTCATTAATCAAAGGAATCAAATTAAAATGTGATACAAAATTCAGATTTTTAGACACCTGGTCCATGTTGCCAGTACACTGTTTCGTGGGATTTTCATACTTTCAAATTATAGGTAAAATCGGGAACAACGGAAGATGATATCACAATGAAATTGTCTGAAATCATGTTGATAAATGATGTTATCGATAAACACAAAAAGGAAGGTGCACCGACCAAAACCATATCGGAGACATGGGATCATTTGCAAGTAATCATAAAATTAATCATAAATTTGAATTATTTTGTAGATCTATGGAACTTTAGGATAGATATCACATAATCTGAGTACTGATAGCTGCTTTAAAATAAAACCAATGAAGGCAGATTATCTTGTTGGTTTTCGTTTTTTCTTTAAGGTTCAATGTGCTTTATATATAAACAGTGAGTTGAGTGGATTACCACCAGATATGCAGCCCAAAAGAGCAACACGTGGATTTACGCAACGATTAAAAGGAAAACAAGGCAGATTCAGAGGAAATCTTTCCGGAAAGCGTGTTGATTTCTCGGGAAGAACAGTAAAAATTTGCAAATTTGAACTTATGACTTGTTATATGTAAAAATGATATTCTAAATGTGATGTTTGGATGCTGAAAGGAGAACTGGTCATATGAGCTCAATAGTTTCGGATAGTATTCTCGCGGGAATTTTACAACTGTTCAATTTCAAGATGTTAGAATTCTTGGTCGGCACGAGTGCAAGATTGTTTTCTGTTCAGCATCCAGATATTTAATTGTTTTGATAAATTATTTCGGTTAGATCAAATTGTTTTTCTAGGTTATATCACCGGATCCAAATCTAAAGATCGATCAAGTTGGTGTTCCGGTTCATATAGCGAAAATCCTTACTTTTCCGGAAATTGTAAATGAGGCAAATATTGAGCAAATGCGTAAACTGGTTCTAAATGGTGATGACATTCATCCAGGCGCAAATCATGTTGTGGAAAGAGCAACAGGCAACAAACGCTTTCTTAGGTATTTGTGTCAAAACTTTACTTGATTAATTTTTTTTCCATTTGGGATTGTCTTTCTTTACATTCAGTTTTATCATATATTGAATAATATAATTTTTCTGTCGATTGCAGATATGGCAATCGTGAAATCACAGCGACACAATTAAAAGTTGGTGATGTAATTGAACGGCATCTAGATGACAATGATATTGTGCTCTTTAATAGGCAGCCTTCATTGCATAAAATCTCAATCATGTCTCATAGAGCTAAAATTGTTCCTGGAAGAACATTTAGGTATGCTATTATCTTCAAAATTTTTAAAATTGCTTTGGTCATCCGAATTGGAAATGGTTCCATTGTGTTGCAGAAGTTATGAGTGCTTCAATAATTGGTGACATTTAAGAGTATTCATTATCGAGTTGTCATTTTTGATTCTGATTCTAGAAACTAACATTAGTTTATTATAAAATGCGAAGCTATCATAGAATTCTCACGATATTGTTCATTTAATTATTTACCATGATAAATGAGCATAATGCTGCTAGTTTAAAGTTTCTAGTTTATGTGATTTGTAAGTGTTAAAACTCTCACTGTCAAACGAAATTTTCTGGCTTTCTTTTTTGAAATATATGAGAATATCACTTACTAAATTCCTTTAATTTTAATTTGATTTCAAAAATCTTTCATAAATATTACAGTTCAGTTGATTTAGGTTCAACGAATGTGTTTGCACACCATACAATGCGGATTTTGATGGTGATGAGATGAATTTACATGTTCCTCAAACATATGAAGCACGTGCTGAAGCTTCTTTGTTAATGGGTGTTAAAAGCAATTTGATCACACCAAGATCTGGTGAACCTCTTATTGCTGCCATACAGGTGCAGTTGCATTGAATCAAGTTTTTTCGAGTTCATTACAAAGCATTTTTATTGGATCTTTAATGTGATGCTTTTTTAAGCTACTGCGCAGTTTTTTTGAAAGTTTTACTCATCTCATCGTTAATAACTAAAGTGTATATTAGTGAAATTTACCATCTAGTTGATTAAGTTGCAATGAGTTCGATATTATTTCCGGGAGTCTAGAGTTGCAGAATATTTAATATCTATTCCAAAAGGTATTTAGTGAATGGGTTTGTTTGGTCATGAGCATGTACATCTTTTTCTGTTCCTTGAATTAAGATAAAATTTCATACACAGTTTTACCAAAACTAGTTGCATTTTGTAGGATTTCATTACTGGTACCTATCTCCTAACTCACAAGGATACCTTTATTCCTCGTGTAGAGGTACATCGTTTTGCAGCTGCAATCATAGACGCAAATTCGAAAAAGCAGCAAAGAATTCGAATACCACCTCCAACAATTCTGAAACCAGCGGAATTATGGACCGGGAAACAGGTGAGAAGATTTTTGCTGGTATTTATTCGTTGATACAGAAGGATTACTACCCCGATTTTGTCATTTTGCTGATCTTGTGTTTCATGAGTTCAGTAGTTAAAAATAATTTTAAAATTCCAAGTGGATATGGATTTCCTCCTGTTTTGTTGTAATGAAGAGCCATCTGTTTCATGGCTTAGTTCACTTAAATAGTTTGATTCGTTGTAGTTCTTGCAGTTAGTGGAACTGATTATAAGGCCAGATGTGAATTCAAAAATCAGTTTGAATTTGACAACGAAAAATAAAAGTTATACCGGCAACGAAGAATTCTGCGTTAAGGTTTGTGGAAGCCAAGCAGTGTTACATAGAGTTTATTCAGACTGATTTTGCCTAGTAGTATTATTCATTGTAGATTACAATGCTATTGGCGTTCATTTCAGGATTCCTACGTAATAATCCGAAATAGCGTTTTGATTTGTGGAGTACTAGATAAGACATTATTGGGATCTGGTAGCAAAACAAACATATTTTACATACTTTTGCGTGATTTTGGTGAAGATGCAGCGGTTGATGCAATGTGGCGATTAGGTAGAATGGCTCCTGTGTTTCTTAGCAATCGTGGTTTCTCCATTGGTAATTTAAACGTTTTCATTAATTTACATCAATACATATTCATGTCTGAGTTTAAAATAGCATTTACATATGTCAACAGATTTTGTTTGAACTTTTTTTAGGTTTGATACATCTAATAGAATTCAAGTTTTAATAAAACGTACCTTAAATAATTTATTTTGTAAATGAGTCTTACTAGAAATATTCTAAAAATGAACTTATAAAAAATTATTGCATTTGCAGGAATAGGTGATGTAAGGCCTGGTAAAGCGCTATTAATAGAGAAAAGCGAATTGCTGAGGAATGGTTATAAAGTATGTGACGATTACATTGCAAGTTTAAAAGAAGGGCGGTTAAAAGCACAACCAGGTTGCACGGAACATGAAACACTGGAAGCATTAATTTTGAAGGAACTTTCTGCTATTCGTGATCATGCGGGGCAAGCATGCTTGCGTAATTTGTCCAGGTTATTTTTTAATTTCAGTTTTTAAGGTGGGAAGCAAGAACAATTTTTTCAGTTAGATAAGACAGCGTATTTGATCTTTTGTCATATCCTACTTTTAGACACAATGCTCCATTAACTATGGCTGTCTGTGGCTCTAAAGGTTCATTCATTAATATTTCGCAGATGATTGCTTGTGTAGGTCAACAAGCTATCTCTGGACACAGACCACCAGACGGTTTTGAGGTACTTCATTTTTTTTAAATTATAAAAGCCACAAAGTGTGTGGAGAATCAGGAAATTCCCTTAAATTACGTTGTGGTGTTTATCACATCGTTAAATGTTTTTTGCAAGCATTTTATTTTAGGTTACAAAGTGCTTTATTTGAACAGGTTTTTGATAATAGACTCAAAGACCAAATTAAAAGAGGATTGCAGTCGTAGAAAGCTTTATATTGATAAGTGACTTTTATGAATAAAACTACTCGTCGAAAGTTTTTGTAAATGATAATTCCTATACTTTATCACTGCTTTTGTCTCATTTTTCTAGCTCAAACCTTCTTCTCCGAATTGGTTTTGGTTTTGTTTTACATGACATTCGTTTGGGATTTAGCATGTTTTTGTATCCTTTAGAAATTTCGAAATTTCCGAATTCATAATATAGTTTTTTAGGATCGTTCACTGCCACATTTTGAAAGACGCCAGAAAACACCAGCTGCTAAAGGTTTTGTGGAAAACAGTTTTTATTCTGGTTTAACACCTACCGAATTTTTCTTTCACACTATGGGTGGTCGTGAAGGTCTTGTTGATACCGCTGTAAAAACTGCCGAAACTGGTTACATGCAACGACGATTGGTTAAGTGTCTTGAAGTAGGTTCATGATGTTGGTTCTTAAATCAGAGTGAGAAAAAGTTGTTGCTTTCGTCATTTAAAGTGCCAATTTTTTTTTTAGGATTTATGTGTAAATTATGATGGTACTGTACGTTCATCGGTGGGTGATGTAATCGAATTTACATTCGGCGAAGATGGCCTAGACCCGGCGTTGATGGAATCAAAGGATGGCGGTGTCGTTGATTTCAAGCATATACTAGAGCATATTCGAAATACAGTACCGTACGTTTTTAATATCTGGGATAATATAAAATAAGTTGTATGGTGCCGTGTTTAGTTGAATATATATTTTTTTAATGAAAATAATTTAAATGATTTATGAGTCATTTTAATAGATTCATGTAGTAGAATTTTGGCGGTAAAAGCATTTTCTTAGTTTTCAAATTTTAATGTTCTACTAGTTTCTTATTCTGCAATAATACTTCTTAGAAGATAAAACGTGATTTTAAAATAAAATGATATGATAATTGATGTTAAACACAGGCATTTAACAGAAGATGTGGATATCACAAGCAATGAAATGCTGAAAATTGTCATAGATGCAATCAATGGAAAGATTGGAATAGGACATGCAATGTTTCGAGAACAGCTTGAGTCATTCATTTGTGAATATTTGAAAAAAACAGATAAATACTGCGAGCTACCAAAAACCTGCACAAAACATTTAGAGTGAGTAAAAGTTTATTTGTTTCCAACATATTTAATTAAGGATTTTTATAATTTGATTAGCACAAACCGTTTTCGAAGGAAACACTGTTAGTGAGTTTCATTTTATTCCTTTGGAGATCCTGGTATTCAGTTCGATTCACTCATAGGAATCGGTTATTTAAATGCAGAAAATTTTAGAATTTGAATTGATATTTTTTTTTTTTATTCCAGTTGACATGCACTAATGGGAGTCTAAAAAGTACCAGTTAAAATAATTTTTTCTGCGTTGTTAGTATTATTAAGGCTGTAATATATTTTGAAATTTTGTCTTGCATTATTACTTATCTCATATATCCCAATTCTATATAACCTATCATCTCCAGCCCATGTATTTGAAACATTTTCAAGTTGTGGTCATTGATATGTGATTCACTTTTAACGGTCCATTTAATGGTTGTTAATCACGTTTCATTGACTTGAAAAATATAACAGCATTTATAAAATTAACAATATTTTAATATTTTCTGTTCTGATATTTCAACAGGTTCATGTCAAATTGTAATGAGTGCAAAACTAAGGATTACTTTCGACAGACCGAGATCAAGTCACGCCGCTTATCACGTTCTCAGGCAGTTGCATTCGTTGAGCTTTGCTCGAAGAAATTTAGGCGTGCAATATGTGAACCAGGCACAGCAGTTGGTGCTATTGCTGCTACTAGTATTGGTAAGTTATTTGTCCGCGAATTGTTTATAATTTGTTAGCATTTTTACCTATGATATTTTGGATTATTTTTTGCACCTATGTTATCCGCCGCATATTCTCGCATTTTATTATACGTTTAATAACACGTAGAATATATTAATTTTTAGGTGAACCATCAACGCAAATGACGCTTAAAACGTTTCACTTTGCTGGTGTTGCTTCTATGAATATCACTCAAGTATATTTTTTGACATCGTTGAGTTAACAAAAAGATGTTTCTAATGCTTTGTGCTGTTTTCATTTAAATTAGAATAAAATATCAATTTAAAAAATGCTCCTACAAATTTCTTGCAGTCAGTTCGTGGAGAACTATTTAGCTATATATGATAATCAAACATATAGCAGCTTCACAGATTAAATCATATCATCTGCTTCTCAGTGCTATTTAAGGGTGTGCCACGAATTAAAGAAATCATAAACGGTGTCAAGCTGATCTCAACACCTATAATCACAGCTTCACTTACCAATGAGAAGGATGAAAATTTTGCTCGACGAGTGAAAGCGAGGATTGAGAAAACAACACTTGGTTAGTCTTTTTCATTTCCGAAATTATTTGTATATTTTGATTTTCTTGTTGCAGTAATCAAGCATCCAAATAGCTTGCCTTGGATCTGAAAATCGGATTAAATTGAGGCAAATTATGGAGTAAGGAAAGTTGTAAAACCGAATCAGAGGCTAAAGTCTGCTGATGTTAATTTTCAATCTTAGAGGAAATTATTGAGTGGGGAGAGTCGGAAAACTGAAAAATGAATTGGAGACCAAATTGATGATTCCGCTCTTTGTGTTTTTATTAGTTTTATATCTGCAGGTGAAATCTGTGAGTACATCGAAGAAGTTTATTTGCCAGATGATTGTTTCATTCTCTTGAAGATCAATGCGAAACGTGTCCGACTTCTTCAGCTGGAAATTACAATGTCATCAATTGCACAGTCTATTTGCACTTCAAAGCTACCTGTTCCTGTGAAAATATCTCAGGTTCATATTCGGGGGAATTTTTTTACTAGTTATAGGTTTTCTGTAGAAGAAGAAGCTTCAGTGGGATAAAAACTTCCCGCTGAGTTACACTTTAGTCTTTGCATCTGATAATCCTGAATCGGCTTTTTTACGAAGTTAGATATCGCTGACAATTTTTCGTCAACTTAGTTTTTGAGAATGAACTTTACATTATATACATAAATCTTATTTTTTCTCAGTTTTTGTGTATAGTGAAGATTATCGCCAAAATTCCTTGTTTGTTTTTTTAAAACTTTAGTGATTGCTATATAAAAATGGATTTGCAGATTTCAATTTTGGGCAAGACAGTCATGAGAATTCGACCTCCTGAATTGGCTAAATGTTCCAAAATGATGGCTGTTCAATATTTAAAATATAATATTGGAAATGTTGTTGTGAAAGGTATGAATACTTTCTGCCTCAGTTCATTTTTCCAGTTTATTTTGATTTTTTTCGAATTATTTTTTAACAATTTGTTTTTATTTTTTCCAGTCTAAATGTAAAGGATTGAAATATGTAGTGTTAGCTGACAGTTTCTGTCATATTTTTTTGCATTCAGCGTTGTCGCACAAAAGATCGTCAATCGTGCAATCCATATTTCATTGTAAGAAAAGTTATTTTAAGGTCTTCCGGGAATTATGCGCTGTGTAATCCATGCGGATGAAAAGAAGGGTGATTCTTATAAATTATTGGTTGAAGGAGTAGATTACCGTGAAGTTATGGCAACAGTTGGTGTCGATGGCCGTCGGACATTCTTCAATAACGCACTTACAGTCGCTGATGTACTTTGATCATCGATATGTCAATTCTTGTTTCATGCTGGATGGTCGCTTATCGTAAATAATTGATGAAACAAAGCTGCGTAAAGTGCTTTACCCACACCTTATGTTTTAGGTGCTGGGCATTGAAGCAGCACGCTCATCGATCATATCAGAGGTATTATCTACAATGGCTTCGCATGGTATTGGTTTAGATCAGCGACATGTGATGTTACTTGCGGATTTAATGACTTACAGGTTCCTTTGCCTTTCTGGTTTTCCTTATCTTACAATTATTGAAAGACAGTGCTGCTAAACATCAATTTTTGTCTATCTATTTCATTATCCAACACGGCAAATCTATAAATTCTTAGTAATCGCTAACTTCCTGAGAACTAAAGAAAATTGAAATATTACCGAGCGGAAATACCGCTGATAGTAAAGGAGTTTTAAAAAGTGAATCTAGTAAATTTTATACATTTATCGCAATTTAAAAACCTAATTTAGGGGTGAAGTACTTGGCATTACGAGGAACGGTTTGGTGAAAATGAAAGAATCAGTGTTGCTGTTAGCATCATTCGAAAAAACGGCTGATCATCTCTTTGAAGCGGCATTTTTCTCACAAGAAGATAAAATCTGCGGTGTGAGCGAATGCATTATCCTTGGCACTCCAATCACGATTGGTACTGGTTTATTCAAATTACTCCGTAATAATGGTAAGAAAGTGGAAATATCCAGGATGAGCACTATTTTTGAGTCACCTGAATTTAAGTTGAAATTGTAATATTTTGCTTAGCTGTAACATAAATGCCCTATGCACTTAATAAAGCGGATAAATTAAAATAAATTGGTAGGGAATAAGAAGTAAGAGCTGATATATTACACAAAGTTGTGCAGATAGTGCTTTATATTGTTATTCGCAGCCAGCGTCTAGTTCGGCTGATTCTAGGCATTCTCCGTAAAGTGTTATAAACTATTCAATTATGGCTAACATAGTTTTCAAAGTTAATTGTAAAGAACAAGATTTACATTGAATTACGGGTTTTTTTATTGTTGTGCCAATGTTCTCAGTAACTCATTGTAACATCTTCATTGTTGTTTGCTATAGTGATTTAATTGTAATTGAACTCTTATTATAATTCTCTGATTTACGCAGATTTAGACTTTGGTAATATGACAAATTAGCGAAATTAAATGATTATCACGAAGACGAATAACAACAAAAGAGTAGTACCAATATTTTTAAATTTACGTTTGGAACATAATGGAAATTTACAAGCCTTTTGTGTTTTCTTCCTATTGGTATTTCTCTGAGGAATAAACGTATCAAGAGACCTTGTTTTGCCTGTATTTTATTTTTCTCACATTCATTTTAGTTTGAAACTGAACGGATAAATCAGAAGTACTGTAAAAAAGTAAAAGCATCCGTAATGTATGGTAATTATAAACATAGGTGCTGTATACCAGGAAAGTATTTAATAGAATATAAACATTTAAAATGAACATATGAAACTGGAAAAAAGTTATACATTTTTACATGAAATGATTAAATAAGGAATGAAAAGAAATAGGAAAAGGTAATATTATGGGATTATCCGGATAACAAAAGAAAATTGCGTTAAGAATAAAAAACCGTAAAATAACTAAGAAATCGATGGAAATAGTGAAAAATATATTAATAAAGGACTTTGTTGCAGTGAAAATTATATGGTGTTAACGTTTCTTCTTCACTCCTGTAGCAGGACATATATTCTTATTCAAACATCTCGAACATTTTGGTAAAATAGGTAAACATATTTGCTGTCCAAAACCAACCAGCAATTTATTCAGTTCTTGCCACTGTTCACGTGGAACCAAAGCTTCCAGAGCTATCCGAGATTCCTTTGGGTTAGAGGTTTTAATCTGGAGAAATGAAATTTTGCCTTACACGAATGCTTCTTAACGATGAACTTGCTGAATATCGTTATCAATTGTTATAGATACTTCGAATAATGAAAAAAGGGGACTGATAAACATTAATACTTCACATCTTACTATTTTTTAGGGCAAAAGACTGTTGCTTCATTGTCTGCTCTTTTCCAAGAAGCCTCTGGCCATTGATTTTATTGTATGGAATACTATCACGATTCTATCACTTCATTATATTTTGTTTCTAATATTCTAACATTCCTTCATACAGGAACTCACCCATCCAAGTCGATTACTGATCCGATGTACATGTGTATCCACACCAAGTCCTTCCATCTGATTCCAAGCATTATCCATTGTAAGATAAGCCATCTTTTCACCAACACCCGGCAGAGAGCAAAGCTCTTCAACGGTGTTCGGTATGTCACCCTTATATCGCTCATTCAAAATTTCTGCTACTTTCTTGATGTAATCGGCCTTTTTCTAAAATAAAAAAGATTAAATTTTACATAATTTATTCGAGAGAAAACCGAAGACGATATAAAATCAAAAAAAAACTAAGAGAAAAAAAACAAAAATCTCTTCAAAAAAATCTTGGCATAGGTAGCATGGTAGGTTTTCCGATCTTGGGATGCCGATATAGTAAGCGCAGTGCTCTCATCGATGTTAAAGTTTCATTTTTCAAATTGATTAAAACGTGAAAACTAAGCGGAGTGTCACATTTTTTTAATGGTGAACTGTTTTTTTATCATTTCTTACTTTATAGAAACCAACTGGAGTGAGTAGTTTCTGCAGCTCCTCCGTGGAAATCATAATTATATCATTAACTGTGCAACCGTGTTCTCGCAATCGCTGCAAATCAAGCATTCACATAGAATCCACGAATATTTCGTTTGAAATAAATCTTATTTATGCAACTCATCTTCGAATTATAATTTGAGAAGAACTTGCTCATATATTAAAAGGAATAATTTTTGTAATTTCCTGAATTCAATCTGATCACAAAAACGGATTTACACATATGCGCCCCAGAAACATGCAACATACCATTAATATATATGTCACAAAACTGGTACACCAAAGTAATTTACAGATCTTTGCATTTCAAGACAAATCGTAATGAAAACTTACATGCATTGCTGCAGCGGTAACATGATCTTTTGTTTGACTTGACAGCATTAACGACAACAGAGTTTGAAAACGAAATACCTAAAAAATAAGTACGAATTAAGTAATATTTCGAATAATATGCGCTATTCAAGGGTCTTAACAATATATCACCCTTCAAATAATCCCTAGAGATTTCAGAAAAACTGAAATAATATCCGAAAAGATTAGAATAATTGCGTTATCAAGATTTAAAAATTTTTTCAAAAACACAACTCCTCACTTGCATAACGAAACATAATAACATGCCCTAAAATGTTATCTGCTATTTACTTGATTCATTTAGTAACACAAAATAATGACACAAATGTGCAAAGTATAAAATTTTCTAGCCAGTTCCGTAATCTGTATTTACAAGACCATTAATATTACAGTAAAATAAATAATTTCAATCACTTCTAGTTAATTTCGATAAGATTTAATAACTAAACATTATGTGTGAAGTGTACACCACGAAAGACACTAGCAAGCACACCTTTGGTTCAGCAATTGGATCAGCGAGCATATGACAACCCATACTGTCCACTGGTGCATCTCTATCACTTCTCATTTGCTTGATATTTTCTAAATGCTCCATCCAGAAAGGTTTTTCTTCCGTTCCCAAACATTCATGCTTATTTCCGTCTAGAAAATGCTATTGTGTGCGGACAAAGGTAGTGAATGACGAGAAGAAAAGCTTGAAAAAAAAACTGAATGATACCTTTCGAAAAATGTTCGCTTTTCTCAAATGCTATTTCTATTGCCTTCCGACGTTTCTTCACTGGTGCTGCTGTCATGTATACAAGCCACCTCGTTTCTTGTCCTAAAGCACAAATTAAACTGAAATTTACAGTAACCGGACGCAAGCTAAAACAAAGTACAATTCTCAACCGATTGACAAAACTGGTCTAAGGATAAGTGAAAGTTAAATTTGCACAGTAACCCGATCATCGTGATCTGCCAAAGGTTCACAGAAATGTTGCGGAGGTGCTACGTTGGGATTTTCATGCTTTGTATAAATGTTCGAATTTTTAACTAATTTGTATCGATCGTAAGCGGTCGGTTCCCGACGATAGACCTTTGCGACGGATCGGTCGGGCAAATATAGTCTCAGTCACATGAATGCTAGGGCGTTCTCCATAGAAGACACGCATGTACAAGACCTGGTATATGCGAATCATGAGCAAGGGTTTCTTGTTTTGGACGAAGCTCTGCAATAGCGGACCCACAACCACGTGGGACAAACGCTAAGAAGAAGAAGAAGTATATATGATCGAATTGTATCAGAAAGTATTACTGGTTAGATTGCTTGGTTTACAAGGTATGAGCAAAATGGCTGACAGAAAAATCTTTTTAAGAGTTGGAAATATCGCAGAACGATGAAAAATCAGCTGGGAGAAACCTGGGATATTTTCAGTTTTTTAAACATGTTGGATGAGTTAAAGCATTTGAAAAGAACTGGATGGACAAAATATAATGTTAGTTAAATTTGAGTTTTATTTTCCTTCTTTTTTTTCTATAATTTTCAGTTAAGCAATGTGCATTGTACGCTTAATTTCAGCTTCTCGCATTTGTTTAGTTGCAATTGAATATAGTGTCTCTTGACGCACTGATTTATTATGTGATATGTTTAATTCTTTTGTCATTGGAAAATTTTAGATTCCGGAACCTGAAACAGTAGCTTGTCATATGTATCGTATGGCGGTGCTTGCAATGTTAATGAGTGATCATTGTGACCGTGCCAAATGTATCAGAATGTCATTGGTGCATGATTTAGCTGAAGCCATAATAGGAGACATTACTCCGCACTGCGGCGTTCCGGCTGAAGAAAAGCATCTATTAGAAGATGAGGTTTGTTTTCCAGAATCGAAATCACGGATTCGTGGAATTACAAGTTATCAAACAAATATTAAATTAGTAGTCTGTTGGTTAAGATAGCATTTTGGGAAATCCAGTTTGAAAGTAGACATTTGGTTCATATTCATTTCATTTCTTTGTTTTCAGTAGTGATTATCACTTAATCCTGCTGTAGGCTATGAGGAAAATTACGAAAATGATACCATCGGCAGCTGGCAAAGACTGGTATTCATTGTGGCAGGAGTATGAAAGCAATGATACCAAAGAAGCTAAAATTGTCAAACACTTGGATAAATTCGATATGATCGTTCAAGCTTTTCACTACGAACAAAAATATGGCGTAGGTAGGCATACATATACATTTAGTACTTGATTCAAAACTGGACCGTACTGATTCTACTGATAGTTTGATAGTATGTAACAAGTAATTCTATTAGTTCGGGCTGTAATCAGTATTTTATCGCGGTCTAGGTATTGTATATTTGCATAGTTGTTTTTACTGTACACCAAAAATCAGTAAAATCAGTGCTCTTTTAATTTGTTTCTTTTTAAATTGTTGCTTTTTACATCACTGCAGTTAACATGGTTTAAGATTTGGAAGAATTCTTTACAACAACAAAAGACTCATTTTTTCTGGAGCCTTTTATATCGTGGAATAAAGAATTGCGGATGAAACGATCTGTAAAGAAGAATGAAACACAAAAAAATGGTTGATCATCATAGATTTATTGATTTCGTTGCTAGTGTCAAAAATTGTTTTCTAGAATTATCAGTGCGCATCATTCGTTTTTCGTTGTCTAACCTATCATGCCAACTCTTCATGAATGTGGGTTTGAAATGTGGTTTTTTTTTTCTTCCATTTTGAATACCTTCAATTACATAATTTGCCGCTTTATTATTATTGAAATATTCTTCCATGTTCAGACTTCTGTTTACCCAAGAAACGAATTTATTCTGTTTACGTATATCTTTTAGAGAAATTTTCACTCCGGTCATAATTTATAACTTCAATTATCTTCTTTCTTCTTCTGCTAGCGTTTGTCCCACTGAGATTCGGGGTCCGCTACTTTGGAGCATTGTCTCCATACGTCTTGGTAATGTGCCATGTCAGGCGATAGTCCAGCAATCTTTAGGTCACGATTTATCGTATCTTG
>JABVXS010000406.1:0-33217 GCA_013365335.1 Madathamugadia hiepei
TGGTGGTAGGTGGTGGTGGTAGGTGGTGGTGGTAGGTGGTGGTGGTAGGTGGTGTGGGAAATCCTTCCACAGGAAGTGCAATATTCTGCACTATCAGCTCCTCAACAAATGTCGTTTGACTTTTTTTTTTTCATCTTGGGAAATGATGAGTATCCTAGTACATACAAGTAAATTATCTTTTTCCCTAAGCTAAAAGCATCCTTTCCCTTCTTTTTGTTGAATGTTGTTAAATTTTACTTAAAAATCTTTTTTGATATCACCAAAATCTTGACGTCAAGACTTTTGCAAATTTGAAAAATATCCTTGGACAAATGGTAGGATTGACGAGGATGAAAAAGCAATTCAGCTCGGTCCATCTCATCTACCACTAATATTAGCAAATGGGTTCGAGAAGTAAAACGTCCCATTAATCAATCCATCTTTTAATCAATAGTGGCCAAAAATAATCCAGTGGAAAAGCGTCGAAATCGTCCTTTTTTTTATTTGAACGAACCAATTTAGTCTTGAAGGATTCCATGATTACTTGCCTTACCAAAGGCTATTTCCAGTCAAGTCATTTTGCATAGCTAACGAATTTCTTAAAATTCAAAAGTACTTTATAAGTAAATTTGTTATTTCCTCAATGCTTTTAGAAAATCTATTTCACAGCAAGAAGAGTCTTCTGTTAAAATTAGCAAAAACAACATTATTCAATGGGTGAAGTGAAGTCCCAAATGAGCGATTTATAACCAAGTAAGGATTACCATGAAGTTAATCAATTGCTGTGGCCGTCCTTTCGCTCAGGTAGGGAAAAGGCAGGATTTGAGTTACCTGGTAAAACACCTGTTAACCATTACTCCATGTTAATTTGCCTGTAATGACATTTCTGCATCACCCATTCCTTATCATGCATGCCAATGACTACTTGCTGTTTCTGTGATCAATAATAATTCGCGCTAGAAACCAGAGACACAGGTTGGTAAGTTCTAGGCGGATATTAAGCAAATACTAGTAGATCTGGCTCAATTGGGTGACAGATGTAACTCTGTTAAGCGGTGTCATTGTCTCTCAGTGAGTGCCACCCCTTCTTCGTTACATTTTCCGCCATTCCTGGTTGTTTGCATATAGAAAGCTCAAATTGACCACTTCATAGACGTGAAATTTACGGAATAAGTAACAAACTTTTGAAATTACAATAATTTTTCGTTGATCATGATAAGAATTTCATTACAGAACGGTAGATGGAGTGAAATGGAAGGAATGCACAACTCATTTTCATTTTTTTCAGTTGAAATACTAAAATAAATTCTTTTTAGATTTCAACTTAAAAAATAAATAAATAAAAATATAGGCAATAAAAATCGAAAATGGCTTAGAGAGAGAAAAAAATGACTGATTTTGCACTGCAAATAGCTCAAAACCCAATATGGTACATTTATTCGCCAAAAAAGCTTTTCCATTTTTTCCATCAAAAATAGCTAACATTCTGATCTGACGCTAGCAGAGTTGATATTTTTACTTTTCTCTTCAGAAATGCCAAATTTTTTTTTTTTTTCTTTTCATTTTTTAGAAATAGGAAAAATAATTGCAGAGCTTTTGCACAGCATAGATCGTTGCACCTGAGGGAAGTTCCGTGTTGATTGATAATAATCTTCCCTTCTGGCTATTATTTAACTACTTCATCCATCCTTCTTCAATCTCCAATTTTCCTCGTTTCCTTTTTCCTTTCAGCAGAAATTTGCAAATTAATTAAAGCTCATCATTAGTAAACTTTTTCTGTAGTCATCCTTCTTCCTGTAATTTTTTTTCCAATTATTGCAATCATCTACTACGATAGGTGTTAGCCATAGAACATACCTGTCCAATGATAAAATATGACGATGAAGTGAAAAGAAACAGGAAGGACTGTTCTTTAAAATATTGAAAGTTAGGCCTACACAAAGAAAGAATTCAAGGGGTCAAACTTTCTATTAGCAAAAGTTGGTGGAATTGAGCTAATTGCTAGATATTTAATTTAGCATTACGTTAAATTATTTGCTGAAGGAAATTGGTATTGAGGATGGATGAATTATGAAGGGACGTGTGACAGATTGTTAAGGTTTCTAAGCGCTCATGATTTCTTGTTTTGAAAAAACACTTCCGCTGCTCCTGTTCACGTGAACATGTACATTAACCTTCCGTTAATTTCCGGTTCCGAGAATCAGATGGAGGGTGCAATGACCAAAATATTGGACGGACATTGACAGTGCTGACTGACGGGACCGACACCCCAGTTCAAGAAAATGATTCACACTATTACAGAGGTAACAAACAACTTCATATTCCGTTTTTCTTGCAATTGATGTTGTAATGTGTGCGAGCTACCGTTAAGTGTTAGCATGTGACGCGGCCCACCAATGTCCAGTGATTTCTTATTTGCTTGTGGTTCTGCAGAAGGAACGATCCTGCAAGATAATGATCGTCTCGGACTTTCTGGTGGGAATATCGCAATACTGCCTCTGGAAGTGCTTGAAACGAAAAGCTCTAAGAACTGATCTGAAACGATAAAAGGAGAAAAAATAGATTTTCACTGGGAAGACTTAAATGTCGTCCCTCAACTGTCAGCATATATTTGTTCCTCTTTCCACCTCACCGGATTCGTAATTTGGATTTTTGAGGGATCCAATTTGGGATTGCTTCTATGCCACTGAGCATATTTTCAATGCAATATCTCTGGTTGATGGATGCAAAATTGAACATCATCGTATTTCAGTCCTTAGGTGTAGAACTGAGGTAATAGTGAATGCTATCACAACATCATCGTCATACCTTACTACTTGAATTAGTGTCGTACATACACACATACACATGTACTAGGGGCAACAGACACACATGCATTCACATACATTGTGTAAACATGTGAATAGAGAAGCTGGCAAGAAGTGGCATGACCGGCAGATGGGTGGCTTTGAGCGCATGCTGTCGATACAAATGCAGCGCCCGCTGTGAATGTGTGTCGCTTTTAATAAGTCTGCATGTGCGGGGGTGAGGGAGTCTTCATTGTATCGTGTGCATTGCAAGGTTTCCATCTGCGTGAGTCTTTACGTGCGTGGGTGGGTATGACATGACTCTAGCAATTCTCGTGTGTCTCACCGTTTCACTGCATATATTACTGCCATTGTTATTAATAATTCTTTCGGACAAATGATTGTCATAGAATTTCACTCAATAAACTTACTCGTACAAACAGTGTCTTCATCTTCGGCTTTTCACTTGCTAAATTCCTCGATCTTATCAGTAGCAGGAAATTTAATCTGGTCATTCTCCGCCATCAGTGAAGGAGTTTTATTGCAGAATAACAACCACTCAGAGGCGAAAGGCTGTGAGATAATGTAGCTGTAGCACCCAACGCGTTGTTACGGAAACAGGTTATAAGGTCAGTGATAAAATTGGACTGGCTGTGTCGTTTGCATACACCGTTGTAGCTTAAGTTAGTCTAGGTAGACTTCTGCTAGTGTTACTTCATTTCCATCTTTCAATGACACTTTTGCGCCTGATTTTTTTTTTTACCATCGTCTTCTATTGTCACTGAATTTTCTCCAATCTCTGTTTTAAATGTAATACATTGATGAAATTACAACTTGTCGGTATTTTTCAGGCTTTTGTATAATATAGTTGCCGTGCCGAACAAAGAAAAAGAGAGGAGAAGCGAAGAGATTCGAACACTGTTGTTCTTGTAGTTTATTATTTGTATTTCTTGTTGTGTTTCGCATCTACGCTCATCGCTACACTTACTGAAGCTTTGATGGCCCTATCTACGAAATCGGATTTGACTGTTCCGTGCTTTCCATGGTTTCGGCAACTTTACCTATTATTGTCCTCCTGTCCACCAACCTGAAGACAACTGTTATTGCCTTCGAATTGATCGTTTTGATGCGAATCGCATTAATCATCTGCAAACTGTTGGCACTGCCTCATCCAATGGCCAATACAATGATCAGTGGTGCTGTATGACTAGCTAGAAAGAAGTTACTTTAGTGACCGTCACCACTCTCAAAATTATTATTATCGAGATAGCTGATCGAATGTTCGATGATGGTTCATTTTGGTCTGTCTCTGCAACTATCATTAATAGTATCTGCCATTGTGATCACAATGATCACTGGATTCCGATCTTACTTTGGTTGCTTTTCTAGCAAAAAGCAGTCCACTATCGTCTCTCTCATTATAAGTATCGCCTTGTTTGGAAACTTTGTTCGAACAACTTCTGGTCAGGCTGTAGGCGACAAGACCCCTCGTTCTGCTATAAACGGTCATCAGCTACCGTTTAATGTTCTCGTCGTCTTGCCGGAAAGAGAATCGAGCAGCGATAATTTTGGAATTACAATGCCGAAAGCGCGGCCAGTTATTGATATCAGTGTGACGGATGCGATTCGATCTGGGAAGATTGGTGCGGACTTCCTGAATTTTACATATCATGATTCGAAATTGTGGGAAAATGCAAATTTGGCGGAACGTTTCGCAACTCTCGGTGTTGTAACAGCGTACTGTTCGCATCGCCTCGACGCAATCCTTGGCTTTGCGGATAGCTACAGCCTGGCAACCACATCCAAAATTACTGCTGCTTTCGGACATGGTGTACCTGTAATCACTACTGCCGGAATGGTGTCAAATCTTGGCGATCGTCAGACATATCCATTCTTAACCCGAATACAAGGCAGCTATCGACAAATGGCCGATAGTATGTACAAGCTTATTGCATATCGGGAAGAATTCGAAAAGGGTGCATCGACAGGTAAAGATGGCAACTCACGAGACCGCTTGCCTACCCAGGAGTCACGCTTATCGTTGGGTTATCAAAATCTTGTCCTGATGTACCATGACAAGCGTCGAGCTGTGAATCGACCGAGATTAGCGGATAGTGAAGTGATGGTCGTCGAAAGTGTTTCCAGTCACTGTTATTTTACACTCTATGCGATCAAAAATTTCTTTACTGAAAAAAGTGCGTATTTCAAGGAAGCGTGGAAAATTCAAACACCATCGCTTGCGTTCGATGAAGAAATAGCACGGATTCCGGGTGAAACTGAAAGTTGGCTGAAAATAGTTTCAGAGCTTGCGAATGGTGCGTTTCATTACTCATTCATTTTCATTTTTCTTTTTTTTATTACTTCAAAATAAATTATGCACTTTTCATATTTCATATCACTTAGAAAGGGCTGCTGCTTGATGAACCAGATACAGTTTGAATAGCGGTCTTTGATTTTCTGCTTTTTCAGATTCCAGAAAATTATTTCGGAAATATGGAATTGAAATTGTAAAAGAGGATTCTTAAAATGTTTGTCACAAATGCATTTTCGTTTTTCTTTCCTCTTAATTTCGTTCTTACCTATGGAAGCGCTGTTTCTTTTTTCGAGGTACTAGTAGTGATCACTTCACCTATGTTTTAGTTACTTTTTTGTTTCCTAGATAAGCGTTTGCTTTTTTTCGCTTTCGGAAGTCCGATAGCATTTTGTTTAATGATTTAATAAGACGCACTTATGTTCTTTATTCCAAACTTACTCTGAAAAATCAATATTTTCGAAATTTCAACAGGCATTTCAAACTTCAAGCATTTTGTGCAGTTTAGGTAGGAGCTCCTTGGATTGTGTCATTTGTTTTCGGCTTCTTTTGTTGTCCAGAAGTGTGTTTCTCATCTAAATTTAATGTCATCTCCATTGCTAGACAAAATATAAATTGGCACTATTTTTTTTGGTGGAGGAAAATGTTGAAATATTTTAACTTTATGCAAGCAAAGGACAATTTAACACCCTAAAGAGTAGCTCTGACCTATTCGAAATTCTCAACAATTTGATGTTTTTTGTGCGTCATTCATCATTCTCTGTTGAATACATGTAAATCAGTTAGTTTGCTTCGAGTATTACGTATTCTTTTTATTCCTTTGTAAGCAGTATATATTTTCTCGTTTTTTCGAAATAATGAGAGTTTAAAAGTTTGCTCGCATTAGTTTTGCAAGAAGAAGGTAATTTGAGTTGGATTGCATTACAAAATTACTTTTTGAGTGCGCGAAGATCAGTGCGAAGTTTACTATTCCTTCTTTCCTTACTATCTTCAAGAATTTCAGAAAAATGAAGTTGACGTTTGTGCTAAATGAATTTAATTCCTCTTTAAATTTCTTTCTGATTTATTAGCCCTTCCATGCAAAAGTTTTTGAAACTCCGGACACATTGTTTGGAAGGTTTCAGGTGTCTCTTCTCTTTTCACAATTTTTGTTTTTGGGTTGAGGTGTTTTAATGCCAAATTTTTGCAGCAAAAAAGGTTTCTTAAATTTGAACGAGACAATAATTAAGCTAATGGGAGCTATTCTTTACATCTTTTCTTTTTCTTGTTTCTAATATTATTATCATTATTCTTTATTCCACGTAGTTATAGGATTCGCTATTGTAGAGCGTCGTCTGCACGTCACAGTTCTTTGCTTCGTCCGTAAGCCAGAAACCCTTGCTCATGATTCGCATATACCAGTTCTTGTCCATGCGGGTCATCGTTGGAGTACGCCCTAGCATTCATGCGACTGTTTCTAATATTATATTATATTATTATTATCATATTCTCCAAACTCCAGTGGAGTATATTATTGGCATTGGAAGGTGTGATTTCATCAATTGATGTTTGTGAGTATGACCACTCCAAGTTTTCTTCATATACGTTTAAAGTTGTTGGCAGCTGACAAAAACTTTATTCTTTCTTCAACATTCTTCACTACTCTAAGCAGCATTCAGATACAAATCATTGTTTTACAGTTAAAGTTATGGTCAAAAATTGTTCTATGATTTAGAATGGCCAACGCCGAATAGTGAAATCAGTGTGTTATGAATGCTGTCTAACATGAGAAATTCGTAGAGCTCATTGAATTTCATGACCTACTAAGATTTTTTGCAACTGTTTAGTTCGAGAAATATATTAATTTCGTGGTATATATACCGAACCTCCAAGTTTTGATTATTAACATTTTGGAAGAGGAGGTGCTCAGTGCTGCTCATTTAATCTATCACCGATGTATAAGGAATTTTAAATAGTTTCATAATAAACTTATAAATAGTTTCGACGTGAAAAATCCCGATTCAATTAGTTTGTATCTTTATTAACACCCGCACTAATGAGGTAATTCTATGGAACATGTATTAATGCAAGTTTCATTTTTCCTTTTCTTCAAATGTTAATTTTTTGAAAGAGTTTGGGGAAGTTCTTCTAGCCATTCAATTTGTATGATTATTGCTCTTATTATATCTTGTCAATAAAATTTAATGAGGAAAGGAAGTCATGTGTGAAATTCATGTAGCAATCTGGAAAGTTTGTTTACTTTCAATGAATATCAAACTAATGCATATTACAAACTTGTTTTGTGATAGATTTTTAAGCAAACCCAAACAATATCCAAACAAACATTATGGGAAATTTCATTGGCGAAGTATGTAATTTATATGAAGTGAGGAAAACTGAGTTATTGGATTTGTTGGGAAATGAAACTTACTGATGAATGGACCGTTCATAGTTCGAAACACAAAAAAATAAGATACTTGTCACATCTGGACTGTTTCCATTTCCTGGTTAGTTCATCGGTCCTTGTATAGCAGCTAGCTATATGTGAATCATTGTTTTTCGTACATCAAAAAAAGGATCTGGTTTGACCGGAAATGAAAATTTTTGATGAGTAAGGGGGATAGACTGAAAAATCGAAAAGAAAAAAATTAAGTCAAAAAGTAAAAAATTTTAATCAAAACTGAAGCACAATAAGATGAATCCAAAATTGGATAGTTGCTAACTTTTTTTACTATACTTTCTCTTGGGTAATAGATCAGCTAATTTCCCTCGAAAGATTAATTGATATTTATAAGGCTTCCTGAAAAAAACCACGAAAACAATCTTATCCTTGCTTCAAATCATTCATTTCATAAAAAATTTCAGCTATTTTAAAAATAATTTCTAATGTTTTCTGTTGAAATAATATGCTTAACAGCTGCCCTTGTACCACCACGCTGTTAAGCATATTTTCATTTTTATTTTTTTTTGTCTCTTTTCATGTAAATTATTATTTTATTCAGATATAATTAAATTATAATTTAAAAGTCTACTGTAGATCTAATTATTTATCTCATGTCTGTCAGACCATGAATTCGTTGCAGTTAAAAGTTGTAATTTTAAAGGAGAAAAGCGGAATAAAAAACTGACTGCAAGGTAGGCAAGTTGTGTGATACCTTTATAAATGTAATTTTAACTTAAAAAGCTGTTGTGACTACCCGGTTTTTAATCGATAATTCTCAAAACAATCGATTAGTTAATATCTGTTTGATGTTATTTAAGGAAAAAAATGGACAATATTTTGGTAGTTGAAGCAGATATTATGGTATGAATTTGTGATCAGTTTTTCGATTGGAAAACATTGACTTAATCATTTTGGATCAGCGGATTTCCTTCTTTCTCAATAAATCAGTAGTCATTTTAATACGGAGATGAAGCAATGAAAAGCTGGTAACTGTAGATCGATTGGAAGCTTTAAGGTCATTTTTGTATGAAGTTGTACCGGCTCATAAAACTTTTTTGATAGTGAGAAACGGATATTTAGCTGTGCTAGTGATCCATCCAACTCATCTTCATTAGCATTTCATCAGTATTGTTCAACCCTCTGCAGCTATCCCCTCTCTCTCTTCCTATTATTATATTTTTGGGCAGAGTTAAAACCAAAGAAGTTTTTTTTGTAGAAAAATTTTGAAGAATAAGTGGAGAAAAAATTCTTTTACTGTAGATTTGATTTTTTTCATTCTCTCAGTATCCATTTCAATTCAGCTCTGTTCTTTTTCAAATCTGTCACTTTCAATCATCCTATTTGTATTCTGTTTGTTAATATGTTTGGATTACTTAACTGCTCAACTTCAACAGAATTCCGGATGCTTTCTGCTTGAAGGTTTCTGTTTGTTGATAATGAAGGTCATGTGTTATCAAATTCCTGCGAAATATTGCTCAATATAAATTACCTTAACGTATCGTTAGGGAATCTATTTCTTAAGGATCGAATAATTACCATGGACATGATATGAGAGATAATATGAGGCGACGAGATATAAGTTGCTCGTAGCCTAAGTGAAGCAGACTTTTTGCACTTGTGGCATTCTAGGTCTTCTGAGTAAATTAGCCTTACCTATACTTGACAAAAGTTTCATTGGGAATTAATAATTCAGTTTCTAATTTTGAACCACTTTTCTAGAGGCGATCAACAAATCTGTGAGAAAAAGATTTTTTACTATTGTATTGTGCCAACTGTCGATTATTTGTTTTAATTTACTTTCATATTCAAAGATATAGAATGATTCATTATGGTCAAATGCTGATTCACTGTAAAAAAATGAATAAATTGGAATTTTTTTGTTGTTCTCTGATATTGCTTTTAAAAATTATCATTCATTTTTTAGTGATAATATTATGTGCCTCGCCGGATACTGTCCGAGAAATTATGCTCGCTGCGTACGATCTGGGTATGGCTACATCAGGCGAATATGTTTTCATCAACATTGATGTTTCTACTGGGTTTTTTTTTACTTCCTTTTCAGATTTTTTAATCCGTTTCTACTTTTTTAAACTGAATCACCGGGTTCATAAAGTCTGCAGTTTAATTTTATTTTTAATTGTGAATTTAGCATTTTTGACAATCATTTCTGGAAAGAGTTACTTAATTTTTTCAATATTTTCTCAAGATTTGCTATTTGTAGATCGCATGCAGAAAGGCCGTGGCTGCGATCGAACGATACAACATCTCTGGAAAATAAAAAAGCGAAAAAAGCTTACCAGGCACTCAAAACAATTTCATTGCGACGCAGTGATTTGGATGAATATAAGAATTTCGAATCACGAGTAAAAAAACGTGCGGAGAAAAAGTACAATTATTCCGCTAAAACGGGTAAGGAATATGAGGTAAAGACTTTCTTTATTCTTAAATATTCATTCATTGAGTTGAGGATTGATGAGAAATTTTATTTGCAACATTCTTCGGAATAATATGATGCAACCTATATTTGAAGGTAAAGAAGTTACTAATCGATCACACTTTGCTTATTTTTACTAGTTGAGCTGAATATATTTGATGCCATTCGTTTTATAGATGAATAATTTTATCAGCGCATTTTATGATGCGCTTTTGCTTTATGCGATAGCACTGAATGAAACACTCACGGAGGGTTTGGATCCACGTAATGGGCACAATATAACTAGTAAAATGTGGAGTCGAACGTTTGTTGGTAAGTGATTCTTGCTTGGAATTTTTTCATATGTAGATTTTGTAGATTAAGATCTCGAGAATTTTATCTTCGAAAGAAAAGAAAGGCTTGTTGTTTTTAGTCCTTTTATTCGAACTAAAATTATTCCAACAGCTTTCTTCTGTCTTGTTCAATTCTACAAAAAATGGTCACGCTGTTACCCCCTCTATCTCTTCAAGCATATCTCAAATTTAAGAGTAGGCCACATGTAATGCATTTACATTTCAGAGGAAGTCTCTTCATAAATTGCAAATGCCATTGCTAATAATGACTTAAAGAACTTTCTGTGGTGACTTTATCCTCTGCAACAATAGCAAATAGTTCTTTAGGTTTTGTCTGTTTTTATTTCAGTCAGGGAGATTTTTCCTGCTTACTTCTGATAGGATATTTGGTTTTTCTAGGTATTACGGGCAATGTGTCAATAGATGAGAATGGTGATCGTTATTCGGATTATTCATTGCTCGACTTGGATCCTCAGCAAGATAAATTTGTTGTAATTTTTTTTTTTGGTTTAAATTTTGAATTATTCGACCATAATACGGTTATAGTTGTCTATTGACTTCTCGGAATAAAATTTATATAATGGTATTGAAGAATAGCACCTTTAGGAAGTTGCATATTATTCGGGTTCATCAAACGAATTGAAGCAAGTAGCGGAATTTCACTGGGTTGGTGGTAGTCCACCGAAGGATTCACCAATATGTGGTTGGGATCATTCAAAATGCCCTGATGGTTATCCGTTTTATGTGTATTTGCTTAGTGGTTCCGCGATTTTCATCTTGATTCTTATGTCTGGTTTCATATATTTCTGGAGGTTAGTGATAATCAGCATTTCTTAAATTTTCTTTCAGTATTTGGATTGCTTCAATTTTTTAGAGACAGTTATTTAAAAATACTTGTGAGGCAGTTAAACACAGAAGTTTAGCGGCGGAAAAGCTATGATATTTATTTTCACCATCATGTTTTTCTGAATTTTTTGGCGACTAAATTCAGGCGGTATCGATTAGAGGCTGAATTGGCAGCAATGTCATGGAAAATTCGCTGGGAGGACTTGGATGGTGGTGAAATGAAGAAGTACAAAAAGAAAAGTAAGCGACTGCGACATTTGCATGGTTTCAATTTCGAATCCGAAGCACTGCTTCGATCCTGCAGCCGAGTATCCAATGGCAGCGAAAATGTTCGAGTTTTTTTTTCTTATTTTGGATTTTCGTGATTTCTTTCAGGTTTTCACAAAAATTTTTGTCTCACTTATAGACTTAGTTTGGTGCGAATATTAGTTTTTTTAGACTGATAAAGAATCCATATATATTTGCATGATGCATGTTACCGAACAAAATTATCATGCAATGTTAACACTTTTGAGGTGGAAATGTGAAAAGACTTAGTGTCGTTCTTCTTGACGTTCAAGGAAAAGTAGATTTTAATAAACTTTTATTAATGAATTCTCAATTTTCGTACGAAACGTCAATTAACAACTGTTTCGATAGTTCGCTTATAATTCCTATTAAACATGTAGCACTTGATACATTGATCTGTCTTAGAGGAATCTGTACATTTCTAAACCTAAATTTCAAATTTTTAGCTTTGATTTTGAGTGATTACATAATGAGTGGAAAAAAAATGTAATAAAAAATAAAGCAAAAGAAGAGTCCTGGTTTTCAATAGATCCAATAAAACTACCTTTCAAATTCTTAAATGAGTGGAAGAAAGCTTAATTTTAATTATATCAGAAACACAATCTGCGTAGAATAGTAGCATCATCTGTGATAGAAACCAACCACTAGTGCCTGTCTATCGATCAGCAACTTTATTTGATTCAAATTATTTTTTCTTATGATGGAGGGTAGATAAGCTAAACTTGAATCTTATCTTAGATGCTGTACTGTCGAAGTAATTTTTTTCGGAAATTTTAAATCGTCAAAATTTCCTTCACTAACATTATCTGCAGTTGGGTGAGGACGAGTAGGAATTCAGTATTGGTCGCTTTAGACTGGTATGTCAACTATCCTTTAACAGTATGCTGTTCCCGATAAATTTGTTACGAGCTTGTTATTCTTAATATTTGCTTTCCCAAATAAAAGCAGTTGCATTCTAGGATTAGAATTAGAATTTGATTCAAGGTTTCGCGATTTCACTGAAGTTATTTCATTCGTAGCACATTACATCATTTACTTTTACTTCAAATTTTCGAATTTCCAAAATTTTTTAAAACTGTTACTAGAAAGAGTGTAAATCCGGTTTGATGGAGGAGTTGGGAAGCTGACAAAAACATCGCATATAATGAGCAGGATCTATGCTGTCATTAATCGCATTTTGCGGGTTGTTCTGGACTGTGATCTTAAAGCTATGAAATTCACATTTGTTATGCATCGCTGTTATTAATTTTGTACATTTTAAAGCTATTTTGGAAAGCTTACTCGTACGCAATTTTGAATTCTGGTTGCAAAAGAAACGAGTTTAGAAATCGAGGAAGCTTCAGTTTTAAGTTGCTAATGCTGCCCAAACATAGCTACAATTCTTCTGATACACTCATAAAATTTCTTTTGAATTCTTGTAGGGTGGTGTGTGACCATTATATCTTGTTGCAAAGGACTCCTTTGGCAAAATTACGCGAGAAATAATACCGCTTTTCTGGATTTTCTGCTTGACCAATAAATTTCATTGTATTATTAGCTTTTTCTGACTCTGATTTGCGCAAATTCTGAAATGCTTTCCCTTCTATTTAAATTTATGTAGGACAAAAAGATCGAATCAGTCCACTCATTTTACGTAAACTGCGGTGAGAGAGGTGTAAGAATTGACGAATTATCTTACCCTTTAATGTGGTACTTTCACGTAACACTTTGAGTATTGCACGTGAAGGAAATGGAAAAGTTTTGAAGAATACGATAAGTGCTAGCGAAAAGGGCAAAATTCGATGATTAATTTTAGGAAGTTTCGCCAATGTCCAGCGGTAAAACAGTGCGGGTTAGTCTTCATCAACTCCTTGGAATTGAGATTTTAATTTTATTTTAATGGCAGAGTGGTATGCTAAGATGTTTTCAAGCGTTCCTCAAATCTAATCTGTACTTATTCTGAGAATGCATGTTGCACATGTTTGTTGAGCACCATAAATTTGCCACTTTTCTAATTGATTTGGCTCATTTTTGACTTCATAATCCTTTCCTTACATTGACATAAATTGAAAAGTCGGTTCGATGTGAGGAAAATATATATTTGTTTTTGTTTCTAAGAAATATGTAATGATGGAGTTAATGTCGTCTTGTTTTTTCGTATCACTAACGGCATTTTTTTTTTTTTGCAGTATTAACAAATGAATTAAACCAATTAACAGTCTTGAAAGCGTGCATAACAGACATGCTCTGGCTTAATCGCTAATCGGACATCTTTACTTTTATATATATATTGCTAGTTTTGTTGATTTTCCATTGTAATTCAAAATCAAAACTTGAAGGTTGTATAGGGATTGATGAAGTACACTGTTCTTTTCCGGACAGCCATTCTGAAAAATATGCAATATAATCATTTATGAAAGGAATCCGTAAGCTTTTTTTTGTAGAGAAGCACCAGTTCCAATGCAACCCGGAAGTTTTCGGCTCTATTCGATCGAAAATTAAGTTTGTTCACTCGAAAAAAAAACTCGAACCAGCAAAATTCAACGAATGCAATTCAAAATCATGTCAGCAAGGTACAAGTAATATGTTTGCATTGCTTTTGGAGCTGTATATAAAGGGTTTCTTAATTCCAAAAAAGAATCAAGAATAATATATCACCTTATTAGGATTCTGATTATAAAATGGATGCCATTTCGCGTGCGGGGCAGTATGTAACGATCAGCGAAGGTATCGAGCCCGATGAATATGAGACAGAAAGTGCTCGATTGCATTCTCCACTCGCTTCGGTTTCCAATTCGAAAAGGAAGTCACTTGGCGAAGATGAATCTGATTTGCACACTAAGAAAAGTCTCTCATTGCGTAACCGGAAATTGTCATTTGTTGGACTCAGCATTGGGGTGGTTTTCTTGTCTTTTCAGCAGATAAATTTTACAAGGCATTGTTAATGTCTAATCAAACGTTTTTGCGCCCCTTCATCAAATTTTTTTTGAATGCGATAAAGTTTTTTTTTAGAGTGGAGGCTCTGTGGAAACAATACAGATGCAAAATAATATGCAAATATACACGAAAACTGCTAATTATAAGGCAAGTTTGCTCATTTCGTCTTCAAGATAGGGTTCCGGTTACCAAATTTAGGGAAGTGATCTTCGAACTTTTCGAATCTACACTGCCCAACGGCGATAAATATTTGTTGTTTCATTTTTTTTAATATTCATAATGCTTCGTTTTCACTTTTAGAGCACAATGGTTGCAGTCAAGAAATTGAATATCGATCCAAAGAAGTATCCAAAACTAGATTTGACCCGCTCTATGCTGATGGAGTTTAAGCGGATCAAGGATTTACAACATGATCATATCACTAGGTATTTTCTAAAAAATAAGTCTAATTGCAGTGGAGCCAGTTTTTTTCTTTGAATTATGATGTGTCGAACATAACGTTACGATGTGGTTGGGGCATAAAATTTTGTTTGGTTGAATTCATAAAACGTTTTCAGATTTACTGGAGCTTGTATTGATTGTCCACATTATTGTCTGGTTCAAGAGTATTGTCCCAAAGGGTCTCTGGAAGATATTTTGGAAAACGAAAAAATTGAGTTAGACAAAATGATGAAGTATTCATTGCTGCATGACTTAGTTAAGGTTACACCTTTCTTTACTTCCTTTTCTGAAAATTTTTGTTTCGTTGTTAACAGTTTGTTTCAAGACTAACGAAACAAAACTAATGAGTTATCGATAAAATTTTGATAAGTGATAAGGATATAATCCGTATTTCACATAAGCTGATGAAGTTTTATCAGAATTTTATAATATAACAAATTAACTTGCGGGTGTAACGCTGTAATGTCTAAAGATTGTTTGTAGGGTATGCATTTTCTTCACAATACATTTGTTGGCTCTCATGGTAAATTGAAGTCATCTAACTGTGTTGTGGATAGTCGATTTGTGTTGAAAGTTACCGATTTCGGTTTTCATGAACTGCATGCCATGGAGGATGAAAATACCGATGTAATCGGCGAACATGCCTTTTACAAAAGTAGAGTTTTTGGATATTATATTTTTGAAAGACACTGCGATTGATTGGTTATCATGCTCAGTGTTATTATAAAAGCTATATCTTTGTTGCTTAGGAAAATTATGGACATCACCAGAAATATTGCGCAATCCGAGTGCGTATCGACCAAATGGTACAAAGGCTGGTGACGCATATAGTTTTGCTATAATACTGCATGAAATGTTGTTTCGAAAAGGTGTTTTCTATTTGACCGGTGAACTTGGACCAAAAGGTATGGATAATCTGAAAATTTCTTTATTTAACTGTTTTGAAGTATTGTGAGCTTATGCGATAGTAGAAACTCCATTCATTGATAAACATCGTATTTTGATTACCTCATATTTTTTGTTTTAATTTTGCCACATAGTCTTTTGTGACTAAAAAAGCTAAACGAGAATTTAAAATCAGATTATATTATAGAAATCTATGAACGTGTGCAGAGAGTTCCAGCATTTGATGAGGAGTTGTGTAGGCCAGAAATACCAGAGAGCGCTTTAATCGATGACGGGATCGAGCCGAATTTGATCAATTTAATGGTCAGTTGCTGGGCTGAAGAATTTCAAGAGCGTCCCGACTTTGTCGTCATCCGAAAAGTGGTCCGCTCGCTGAATAAGTTCGTTTTTCTCCCAAATTTTTATTTGAAATGACAAGTTCGGAATCTTGGCGGCAAGAGTGAGTTTGTCAGCGATTATGCAGCTATCGTGAACGGCACTTAAACTGAACGATCAATCATTATTGCGAGAATACTAGTTGGTTGTTATTGAATGATCAGAAGATTGGACTATTTTCTGAAATTTAAGAACCATCAGTCCTCTGGCTTTTAAAATGATTTTATAACATATGAAACCAGTAATAAATTTAGAAGTAATGAGACATCGAATGTGGTGGATAATTTGTTGAAACGTATGGAACAATATGCCAATAATCTGGAAGGCTTAGTAGAAGAACGAACGCAGGAATATCTTGCTGAGAAGCAAAAAGTTGAAGATCTTTTACATCAGTTGTTGCCACGTAGTGTTGCTGATCAGGTAAACACGTCTCTCATTGCTTTTCTGCAAATTGTTTGTTTAATATATTGTTTGAATCACCGTCATGTCGAAATATTTTGGAAAAAAATCGTGTTTTCTGTCCTGATTTTGTTCACGAATTGCAGTTGATAAGTGGATGCGCTGTGCAAGCAGAAGCATTCGAAAGTGTGACTATCTACTTTTCCGATATTGTAGGCTTTACCACGCTATCGTCCATGTCAACACCAATGCAGGTAATGAGTTCAGTTTAAGTTTTTGGACATAGAATTCTGGATCAAAATTCACTGCAAAATAGATTTTCAGTGGTTTAAACCTTTTATTTTCTCCAGCCTTCTTTTTTTCTTTCTCTGTCACTCTCTTTCTCTATCTCTATGTATATTTGTAAACTGAATTTATTCTAGGTAGTGACGCTATTGAATGATTTGTATATGGCATTTGACGGTGTCGTAGACAATTTCAAAGTGTATAAGGTTGAGACGATCGGAGACGCATACATGGTAGTTTCCGGTCTGCCTGAACGGCACAATCACCATGCCTCACAAATCGCTCAGATGTCGTTGGCTCTGCTGCATAAAGTAAAAAATTTTGTAATCAGGCACCGGCCCAATGAACAACTGAAGCTGCGCATCGGAATCCACTCCGGTTTGTTTTCAGACTTTCTGACTTGGAAAATACCAAGAAATATTCTGTCTCGGTGGAAAAATGGCATCATTATGTAGTTTTGAAGCTTAGGAAGAATGTTATTATGGAATTAATGCATTTCAAGAAAACATGGATGAATGCCGATCGGCCGGGTAATTAAGTTAGGACCACTTAATTGCCGTTTTAGCTTCTCATCCAGTCATATTTTTAACTATTGCAAAATTTCCTTTTGCAACCTTGTTCATAAGTTGTTCGGATCCTGAGAGACGAATTTTTCCAGAACGATTGAACAGCCCTTGCGGTTCATTTGGGTATACTTTGAGCGATGTCTTATGATTTTTCCAAGTCAAAATTTAAAGAATGACCTGCTTGAAGAAGGTTTTCTATATTTAAAGATATGTTTTTATTTTCAAGGACCAGTGGTTGCCGGGGTTGTGGGGTGCAAAATGCCACGGTACTGCTTATTTGGTGATACAGTAAATACAAGCAGTCGAATGGAAAGTACTGGTCTACGTAAGTTTTTATTTGATGACTTATATAACGAGATTATTTAACGCAGTACAAATCGATGTTGAGATTTCTTCCTTTACTCGAACATATGTCAGAAAAATTATTTTTTGCTTCGAAATTTCTTAATGCATATTTGTTGAGTTGAAAGAAAAGTGTTACAGCACTTCGGATCCACGTGAGTAGTCAGACAAAGGCCATCCTGAACAAGGAGGATCCGGGATTTAATTTGGTGCTTCGCGGTGAGGTGGAAATGAAGGGTAAAGGAAAGCAAATAACTTACTGGCTAAAAGGCTACAATGATATTCGTATTCCTGCTTTCGGACCGGAATTTGAATAGTGTGCTGATTTCCTTCAGTAAAACCATACATTCTTCCAACCATTCCCCTCTTATAAATTAGGCAGTAATTCGGTTTTTTTTCTCCATTACTGAAATTTCTCAGTTTTATTTGTTTAATCGAAAAGTCCTTTTAGTGCACTATTTTGTAGTATTCCCAGTGGATAATGATTTTCTTGAGTGGCGCCTCAAAATACGGGTTCAGTTGTTTTCTTTTTCAGTTTCATTGTTTGATGTATCGATTTAAATTTGTACTGCAGTTTTTATTTTTGTAAAACACGAATCACGATGAAACCGCTTTATAGAATACATATGACGAAAAATATTACTGATTTTCTTTTCCAAAAAAGTTTAATTTTTGTTTTCACATAAACTGGATTTGCGGGTTTACCAAATGAAGATTCGGAGAAAGTTGAGTTTAGGAACTGCTCAAAGCAATAATGTTTCTTCATAAAATAATACCAATATTATTTAAATTGCAAGATCGAATTCATCATTCAGTCGTCGTTACCCTTTTTTCCAGTCCAATTTAAACAATTCTTTAATAAACAAGACGGCCAGTTAGATTTGTAATGCATGGAATTTTTTTCCCGTTGTTGTATACTTATATATATGTTGCGCTTCCTGTGCATTGTTTCTCTTTTTATCATTGTTCACTAACACTTGCGAATTTGCAAAAATTTAGGGTTTCAGTTTTTACATCTGTTTATTATTCGCATTTAAATTTTGAACTTATAGTGTCAAAATGGCAATGAAGCCTCGATAGTGGATGGGGTCAAGATATCTAGATCTTCACCAAATATTGCAGAAAATTTTCAAAGTACGTATCGAAAAATTGGCAGAGAAATGAAAAATTTTCATTTATAGGATCCCAGTTGCCATGTTTCATTTATGACGTTATGCATTAACAAATTATCCTCGACCTTCAGCCTCATAGTTCTTCACTTGCAGGTGATGAATTTCATCTTATTGTAACTTCTACAGCAACATACGTTGGCAATATGCTGCATAGTACTTAACGAATATTTATGTCTCCAAGCTGGTTTCATTTCTTTTCTTAATATTTACAAAAATTTTTTTCCCAATCGCTTCATCCGGTTTGCTGATTATTGAAAGAAGCTTAAATTACAGGAATTTGCTCAAGGTGTCATCATGGAAGAATTCGTGTATATTTCGATTTCTCCAAGTTCTAATGTATGCCATATTTATATATTTTATTCATTTTTACTTTCTTTTGAATAATCTTTCTCTATTGGGATACTGCTTCTTTGATTTCATCCAATATTGAATGCTTCGAATGAGGATGGAACTTGTTTGCATGATTATTTTATCCATCTTGTTGTGGTTTATATTTTCGAAAAAAAAAAATCCCTTCGATTTACAGTGATCACTTGCAAATCATGGGATGTAGCCGAAAAGATCCTTGATTAACACATTGCTAGAATCTGTAATATGAGATTTGTTTGATATAATTGATGAAATTTCACATTTTGACCAGCTAAACTAGTGAATATCGATTGCTTCTGTTGATCGGACTATCAACATGTCTGAATCTCTAGTTTTGATCAAAGTTTGGAAATATCTGCATTGTATAAGATATTTTAAAATATCAAAAATGGTGAAGCTAACGAGTTCAGCAATCATACTTGTATTAATTTTGGAACTTTTGGAACTACCTTCTTTTCATGTAATTATCAGCCGTACTGATAAAATACAGATGAAAAGCTTCCTTCCAAGTTTGTTTGTGCAGGTAATGTAATAAATGATCGATGGGAAAATTCCATACCTCCTCTGTGTCTTGCCAATTACCAACGACAATTGCTTCAAGGATAATCGAATTTAAAAATGTGTTTGATCGGAAAATGCTGTTCACATTACAAAAGTGATCTGAATATTTTTAAGTTTTTTTTAAAATATTCAGAAGAGTGTGAGCGAAATGTCAGTTAACCGCCATTCACATGATCTTAGTTGAGCATTGGGAAAAAAGCCAAGGTATTTGAAACTATTGCATCTCATTCTTGCGACTATCGTTACCCGTCGCAAAGGTTTGTCGTCGGAGAATAACACAATATAATGCATTTTAATAGATGTAATCAAACATGAACTGTTGAAAATTGAATTAAATTTCGAATAAATTTCGTCATTTCCCGAACAGTTATTGTACAGTACAGGATTCACAAGGTTTTTTATACGGGTAATCACGGAAGTGACGGCAGCAATATGGTTTGCTGGCTCGCCCTCCTGCATTTCTCCTCGATTGCATGTTGGAGGGAGCAACGGGGATAGTCAATGTGACTCCTGAGGTTCAGGTATTTTTCACAGATCTTTAATGCCTATTTCAAGCATACGTTTCATGAGGCAATTAGCGGCGAATTCACCATAAACTACAACCTTAGCCTTATGCAGACTACCATCCTTGAGTATAGGAGACTTGGCCTTGCTTGGAGCAATTATAAGTTCCTTCGTCCTTCTTTGGTTGATTTCTTAACGACTTTCCTCGTGTCGACCTCTTTTGTCACAACTTCTTTACAGTTTTCTCGGAAACAATCCTCTTAAGTCACTCGCTGGTTAAGCGAACCGTGATGCTTTGTCTCTTCGCTTCCACCTTGCCCAAGGGATCCGTGAACAGCACTTTGGTGAGTGAGTATTGGTCCTGATGTGGCATGCTCAAGGTGAGATGGGCAACACCGTCTAGTCATCACTCAAAGGCTCTCACCATGGAAAGGTTATGCGAAAATAATTTAAATGAATCCTGTGTCTTTCCAAACTCTTCTCGAAGGCTCTATATGACTCCATTATCCTTTGAAAAATGATGCTTACCTGGTAACTTGAATGTTGTGTCGTTTGTCATGAAAAAGTATTACCTTTTTGAAATTATTGACTATGAGGCCTTTGTATTGCTTGAGTGTACGCCAGGTAATCCAAGTTTGTTGGTTACGGTAATTATTTGTGACAGATTACCGAGAAGACGAGTACATCAAGTGAATCATGAAATACTAAATCTCAAATTGCTCTAAAGCGTCCAATAAAAAAGCCCAGCATCTCGTGAAAAATGAAATTTTTACGAAAACCAATATATGAAATATTCAATATTCAAGATATCTTTGTACCAATTCATTAAGCAGTTTAATGTATAAGATTAATCTTTGATCTAAACTTCCAATCATTCAATGTGTACCGTCAGGGGATGTATGGGGCCATTGTGTGTCTGGCGCCCTACAACAATCTCACCCAAAAGAGTCAAGAAGGTTGTAAAAGCATCCAGCTTAATCATCTTATAGGTTAAGTACACCCCTTTCCACATCCATTCATTTTACTATAAATATCTGTTTACAATTTTATCCATTCATTGTTAACTGAAAGTGATCGAAGGCTGGTACATTGGAGATCAACGTTTGCCCCCTTTTTTTACCTTGCGAACTGCTGACCTGTTAGCCTGATCTGTTTCTGATATTGAATTAAAGTTCTATTGTTATTCTAAAATCGAAACTTTACGAATAAAGGTTTCTGTATTTCCCCCAATACATCCATCCAGAAGACAGCTCTTCCAGAATACAGGAAGGAGACAAATCCCTTCTTATCAATCAATAAGGAGAAGAATCCGAACACAAAAAAAATTCGCTACACAGCGAGCTGAAAACAAAACTGGAAAGATCTTTATTGCTTTTGCTATAATTTGGTTGTTGTGAATCCTGAAGGAGAAAGGCAGTGCATTGTTGGAGAGACCGACTTCAACAGTCTGCGAAGGTTGCTGAGTCGTATTTCATCAAACCTTTGTTAAAATGCATTTGAATTTGAGGAGAGAAGGGATTCGAACTTTGTTTAACACTCTCTTTTCTGCAATTCATCTCATATAAAAATACTTTTCGATGGGTCGCAATTGAAGTGACACCTGTGAAGGAGCCATGAACGAAAATAGACTGCCACTTGGACAGCCAATAATCATTCCTTATTTTTTGGAGAAAATGAACGGAAGTAAAGGTTTAAAACAACTTAATCAGCGAACTACAAAGTTTGAGTTCACTAAAATTCCATTTCCTTTATCATTAAAATTTGAAAGATGAAAGAAATACGTTGAATTGAAAGAATTTTTTAAATTCTACTCATCGCAAAGTCTTCTGCTATTTTCTGTCTTTTGAATTTTTTGCCGATAATTAGTGAGATGGCGGAATAAGACAGTGCAAGCTAGAGGTGAAGCTTTATGCGAAGTGCAATTTGCATAATTAATACTTCCAGGTCAGCTCATCAATGATCCACCAGCTAGCTCACGATGGACTGAGGAATAGCCACAAAAGTTGCTCCATGAGATTTAATCCAGCCTTCCATATTATATCTGCCCTATTGTTATGTCGAACAATCTTCAAAATTTTACTTTGTTGATAATTTCCATGGCAAAGGCTGTCCTCAAATTATGTTTGGAGTTTGCTTCCGCTTGCATAGATAAATTGCAAAGTTATAATGGAATTTAAATTTACAAAATTCTCTAATGGTGCATAAAAATTTTTTCTGAAACTTTCACATGCATATAATTATATCTGCCGAACAAATTTTTTAAATTTCACTTCGCTAATTTTTTCCAAAGTAAAAGATTATATTTAAGTGGGAAAATAAGCAAATTTTTTGGTGGAAACCTTTTAAACCAGAAAACTTTCCGATGAAAGGAAAGAATAAATTTCATTATGAAAGGATTGGATGCATTTGCGCAACGCAAATATTCGCTGAAAAAATGTCACATTCTGAAATATTATTAAGCTTTGCACTTTTCTGCCGTAATTGTGTTCATATACGTCGAATCATCATGATGTCACCAGTAGATGCACTTCCCTTTAATGCTTCAGTTAGATCAATAAATTTCCCATCCCATCATTAGCATCAAGCAACTTTGCTCTTCTTCCTTCATTAGATATTAACAAATCACTTTTAGCAGATACCCGTTTAACATTATTGACGCAAACGGTTGTAGTGTACCAGTTCGTTAGCTAAAATCAAGCTTCCTCAGCTAAAATTAACTACCTAATATATTCACAGCTTGCTCGGAAAGAAGTTGTGCTAACAATTGTCTTAAGTCACTCGCTGATTAGGCAAACCGTAACTCTCGCTTTTGTCTCTCCGCTTTCACCTTGCCCAAAAGATCCCCCGTAAAGAGCACCTTGGTGAGTATTGGTCCTCTGATGTAACATCCTCAACGTGTGATGGGCGACACCGTATAGTCACACACGCACCATTCAAACCTCTCCGCTACTGTATGGCTCCCACCATGGAGACTACTGGTGACCCTGGCAGGAACCGAACCTGCAATCTTCTGTTGCAATCAAACTTTTATATGGATGCATGTAAAATGAACTTGATCTGTATGTTTATTGTATGAGAAAAAAAGAGCAAAAAAGAGACCTTTGTGTTACGAAATGAAATGCATTTCAACGAAGGTTTGATGGAATTCAACTCAACAACCTTCAAAGACTCTCAGTCCCTTCAACAGTGCACTGACTTCAACATTCACCCCAAAACAACGAAAATATAGCAGAAGCATTAAAGATCTTTCCAGTTTGCTTTCAGCTTACTGGGCTTTTTTTTCTTCGACAACTGCCAACTAAACTTATGCTTAGCCGAAAAGGGACATTTTAACTTCCGTGATTGAACAAAATGAAAATTTTAAAGCAATTTAAACTTCTGGTATAAAAATTTAAGCTTCTAGCATTAAAATTTAAACTTCTGGTATCAGCATTTAAATTTCTGGTATTAAAATTTAAACATCTGATATTCAAAAATTTTTTGGAAATATATATGTGAAGTGTGGAAGGAGAGGAATTGGCCAACTTATTCAGCCCATTAATGCCATAATAAGCATTTCATTTGTAAATGAAAAGATGGCAATTATTGAGGCGGCACACTTTCTAACTTATCCAAACCAAATTTATCAAGCTTTCAAGTACGAATCTTAATTAGCAATCTATTTACTTTGTGGCAAAGCGAGATATGGGACATCACTAAGTGACACACATGGAGAAGACATTCACTTACTGGAAAGCTGAACGATACGCATTTTGAAGAGGAAGGAAGCTTTTTTATTATAAAAAAAAAACTGACTGCTTCATTGGCAATTTAACTAAAAAAAAACGGCGACAGGAGGCTGTCGCATACAGGTGGGTTTTTTTAAATAAGCCAAGAATAATATCCTGCTGATTGCTGGACCGATTCCTTTTTGCTCTTTCTCCATGGAGTATTTGAGCATGAATGGAAAGTGAAATTAGTTATGCGAGATATTTGATGCTCATATACCTGGAATAGTTCATTCTTTGCAAGAGATTACTTATACCGTAGTAACTGTTGGCTAATTTGTGGCATTACTCGGAGATTTTTTTTTTTTTTTTTGCATCGATCGGTTATCCATCAAAAGGTGGAGAATAAATTGAATGGAAGAAGTTGTAATTGAATTCAGAAGGCTGGTTTTTTCATAACCTGTAATTGAACCACCATTTTGTTGTGACTCATTGAATACTTGAATGAGAAAATTAGGAGATCATCCCGAGTGTATGGCATTTGAAAAATGTAAATTCACTGTGAAAATTCTCACTGACAGAGGGTAGGAGCGAGGAATGCGTGAATGCCAAAGTTCAAAAACTGTTTTCTTTTCCAAAAAAGGAACTATTTTTTTCCAGAATTATGAATGCTTTTATGATTTATTGCAATTTCACTCTTCTAATTCTTGCTATGGCAAAGAAGAAATTAAAAGAGCAAGAGATCATTCAGCGAACGTTGAAGAATTATGATTGGCATGTACGACCACGTGGCAGTAATCTTTCCTGGCCAGGTAAGTGTATAATGTTAGTCGTCTTATCTGCAATACTTTAACAATTATCTTTAGCCTTAACTTACCTTCAATTTGTCGGCTATTGTTTTTGGGTTTTGGTAAAAATAAGTGTACATACTCCAAATTTCAAATCACAATTTCAATTACAAAAACTCTTTTTTTTTTTTGTTCGTTGCTCATGTGATGAGCTTTGCTTTTCAGCTTAATAATTTCTTTAAGTTATAATGAACAAGTGACCTTTGGTCTTAACTTTTGCAAAATTCAAATTTTATTGTGAATTTTCCTCACACAGTTGACAATGTTACATTGCAAACAAACCTTTTTTTTGAATGAAATATTAAAAAATCACGTGACAAATGCCAGTATTAATCTTTAGCAATGCTGTGGATCGTAATTTTGCAGAATTATAGGCTTACCAAATATTTAACTTTCACATTTAATAAGCCTTTCGTTTTAAAATTAGCCTAATTTTCTTAAAATTAGCGATGAATTTACGTAAGCATATTTCATAGGTGCATTTGTTTACACGCTTTGTTTACACGCACATTTGGTGATTTTGTAAAAAGCTTTTTGTGTATTTTTGTTTTTAATTCGTACCATTCCCAAACATGAATTTGTTTCTTTCATCTCTCTTTTTTCCCGCTTCTTTTATATTTATAGAGTTTTTTAAATTTCCAACTGCACGTTTTAAAAGCACTTGATTGGAAAATCCTATTTTCCTGTTAGCAAACATTGCTAAAAGCTGCATTAGGGAAGCACTTTGAGAAAAAGTGATAATAGGATGGAAACAGATTGTTCAGAGATTGTTGAAAGCTTTCCATTGAAAATTACTGTTCCAATGAATTTCCCAACACTACCAAAGATTTGATTTACTCCACCAAACCTTTGTTGCATTCTTTCAATGTGGATTTTAATTGCCAATAAATCTAAAAATTTCCAAACAAATAGAAAAATCATTCTTCGCTAGGTATCAAACATCCCAGCATAGTGTAAGTGTACACAGAATGATTTTAATGGGAGATTTTTGAAGTGCAATGAAGGTCATCGGTAATGAGCACTTGCAGTTGAGGTCTTCTAGTGTTAACTGTATTTGAAATATCTTCAAACCACAAAAATTCGAAGTATAAATATAGTTGGATTTTATATATGATTTTCTATGGCCCCATCATCCGAAATATACAACCTTTAGGCTTATGCGACATTTTCAACTTCAGACCTCGTACTTTCCTCTCCCAAACACTTCCTTCAATTTTGTGAACGATTATTCAGTTATTTTGAAAACTTTTAAATTGTGAACAGGTGAGAGAATATCTTTGAAACTATGATCTTTGACCCTTTGACTATAGCATTCTGAAAGTTTTTTTTTTGTTGTTGATAAAATTAATTGCATTTAAGAGAAGTCTAGTGAGAATTTCCTATATGCTTTGCAAATTAATGCTGTAAAATCCTTTCTTCGACATACTTTGTTTATCACACAAGTAGACACTTGAATGATTCATGGAGGTTTGTATATTAGGATGTCAACCAATCGCTTTTAAGATGTACGACATTGGGTTGGGTTAATGAAAGTTGACAGATGAAAGTCAAATGTTGCTCTGAAATACTGGAGAACAAAAGTCTTTTTTATGCTTGAAAAATAACCAAAATTTCACAGATTTATTAAGCCCATTTAACAAAATCAAAAAAATTAAAACGAAAATTAAAATACTTGAAGAATGGCGTAAAACAAAGGAAACTTTTTCTAAATTCTAATAGACCTCGACAAAATTTCCAAGTGCACATTTCACCTGGTTTCATCCAAGAACTGATCAATTGTTCAGATACGGGTGGTCCAGTACTGGTCTCTGTAAACATATACCTGCGGTCAATTTCAAAAATTGATGATGTAAACATGGAATATAGCACTCAATTCACCTTTCGAGAGGAATGGTATGATGCACGGTTGGCGTACGAGCGACTGGCGGACGAGAATACTCAAGTACCACCGTTTGTTGTACTGGCAGCCAGTGAACAGGCTGATTTAACGCAACAAATTTGGATGCCGGACACTTTTTTTCAAAATGAAAAGTTTGTTTTTGATAAAAACAAAATCCCGCAAAAATCTTGCGAAAAATACCAAATGAAATTTCACTTTATTTGTGTTATTATGTCAAGAAAACGATTTCCATATAAGCTGTCCAATCCCCTTTACCATCATTTAACTTTTATTGGCTCTTTCCGCAGTTGAAATGCTCTCCATCCATTTCCAATCACTAGCATTAATTTTTATTTACCATTTCATTGGTGATATTCTTGAGGAATTGAAATTTCGATGAAAAGGCAGGTGTCACTTGGATACTTTGTAGAAAATAGCAGCAGTGAACAAGATTTATTAGCTTAACGACGATAAGGGTGACAGACATGACAGATGAACTTGATTGGGAATGATAACACAAAGATAATAATCATTCTGATAATCAAAACAATTGAAAAAAAAAACAAAACACCTGATAGTCACTTCATTTTCAATGTTAGCATAAAACGATGATGCAAATATTTTGCAGAGAAGCAAGGCGACATCTGATTGACAAGCCTAATGTCCTCATCAGAATACATCCAGACGGTCAAATATTGTACAGTGTAAGGTATCCGGCATTTTTCTTTTTTTCATTGTCTATATCAGCGACATAATTTTGCAAATTTTCCTTCACTGTCGGAAGAGCAATGAAGCGTTCACAAAGCTATGAGCCTTAACTGCAAAAGGAATTGAAATAGTGCAATTAATTCATTCAATGTTTTGATAGTCTGTGAAAACCACTGCTATCCAACCTTTTTATACTCCAATCACCTTTTCCCATCGAAGAATTTGAAAATTTTTTTCGTTTTCAAAGGATGCTATTGTTGTAGACTTTCATTGGTGTTGTCTTGTCCGATGTCGTTGGAGTATTATCCATTGGATCGGCAGACATGTCTAATTGATCTTGCTAGTTGTATGTGCCTTCTTCTTTCCTTTTTTTTTTTATATTACTTTCAATTTTAAATTAATTAATTGGAAAATCATTCCACTATTTATTTCCTTCGTTTCATTTCAGTCAGCAATTTGCTGTGCATTTGTGAAATCGAAATAAAGCAGAAGTGTAGCGTATATTTTGATGAAATTGAATTTTGCATTTTTTTTTTTTGAAAGTAGCAAAATGCTAGAAAATGATAGGAAATTATGTATTGCTGGAAATGATTTTCTTAATTATTTATTGCTCGGAAATGATTTTCTTAATTATTTATTGCTCGGAAATGATTTTCTTAATTATTTATTTTTCTGCGCTAAGCATTCAAAAAGGTAAAAGAAATAATCTTAGCACGTTTGTTGATCTGCAAAAAAAAAAAATAATCCACAATCTCCAAGCATTTCTATTTTTCGTTTCTGGTCGTTGAATTTTGTTTCCAATAGAGCTTCTTCATTTTTTTCACAAAGTTCTTGAAGATGCATACACCACTGACGATATCAAATACGAATGGAAATTGAAGAATCCAATCCAGCAGAAGGAAGGCTTACGACAAAGTTTGCCAAGTTTTGAACTTCAGGATGTTCTGACAGATTACTGCACAAGTAAGACAAATACAGGTAACAGTATGCTTTGCTTCTGACTGGATTTTGAGAAATATACAAACTGTTTGCATGGCTTTTCCGGTGTTTGGTGTCAATGCTAACAATTTCAGGTGAATATAGTTGCTTGAGGACAAAAATTATTTTACGGCGCGAATTCAGCTACTACCTTGTGCAGGTGTGTGCCGTAGTATCATGACATTTTACCCTCCGTGATATTTCATCAACATTTACCCTCCTAATTAGCTCACTCTTAATTTGTGTGGATATTTGAAAAAGAGAAGCGATGTGTTGTCAAATGCATCATTTTAGTGAAAGGCTCATTTGTGCTTAAGTTTGCAGGAGTGCATTTCTAACTAACAGCTTGCAATCTGAAATGACTTGCACTAGAAAGACAAATTGATCACCACAGTAATCGATTTGACAATCGTCAGATCACCTGATCTAAGTTGACAAATGCTTCCCAACTGTTATGATTTTTCCCCAATGTTTGCAACATTTGGATGTTGTTTTTGTTTTGTTTTTTTTAATTTAATTTAATTTGGATGTTAGCGAGAAATTTCAGCTCTACATACCTTCATTCATGCTGGTCATCGTTTCATGGGTAAGCTTCTGGCTCGACAAAGATTCGGTACCTGCGCGTGTCACCCTTGGTATGAATTTTCTTTGAAGGAAACATACCGCTCATTGTTTCTTTTTACCGAGGATTTAGAAATAATTTGCATAATTGTTTGTATATTGTGTTCGTCTTAAATGTTTTCAGGTGTTACAACTCTTCTAACAATGACCACACAAAATTCGGGTATCAATGCTAAGCTTCCCCCCGTTTCCTATACAAAGGTTGCCAAATATTTTTCACAATAAACAACCATAGCTTCTTCAAAAGATCACTGGAACAGTTGAAAAATTAATCATTTAATTTGTTCATTTTTTTTTTTTTAATTTACTTTGCTTCATACTGTAATGGTCCGCTAAAGGTGAGCTTTGGCGTTGTGACGATATTTCACTGTTGTTCGCTCAGCAACTTTTAAATTAGCTCCGATGGATTGCCATCAGATTAGCCACCATTTTCATAAAGTTAAAAAAAATAAATAAATAAAATAGCAACATATATTAAGAATCACTTTTCAAGTAGTTTGGAAGTTTTAGTGCTTCGTCCACATCACAATGTAAAATTTTGGTGCCAAATTGGATTAAAAGATAATAAGGATAGAAATTAAAATTTAAACTTAACTTTTTCTTTTCCATATGAACTTTGAAACTAGTAGGTTAGAAAGAAGTAAGCTTGAACAGTCCTCAATACATGAAGCAGCACAGCTTATTAGCAATTTGTTGTTTCTAGCTAAGAAGTAATTTAGGCAATAGATGTTTGGATTGGTGTTTGCTTAGCCTTTATTTTTGGTACATTGCTTGAATTTGCTTTGGTCAATTATGCGGCAAGGAAAGATATAACCACCGGCTATAAAATGGTTCGTTTTCGGGTTCGCTTTAGGCCACCTGAAAAGAAAACCGCAATTCCATTAATCGAGTAAATTGAGTAGGTGTGGTAGATTATGTAAATTATGTATTTTAGATTACACTATAGCTTATAAAGTTGGGAAAGAAGAAAGTGATGTTGAACTTAATTGCTCATCAGGTTAAGGGACTACTCCTAACATGAAAGGGGTCAACATTCTGACAGATAACTGTGATAGTATAGAGCATGAAAAATTTCTTCCATTGCTTTCCAGACTACTGCTCAGTTATCAAAATATGCCAACCAGATGGATTACCTGTCCAGCTATCAACCATTTGCACCAGGAACCATAACTATAACGCCTACCCAATCCTGGTGGTGCTTCCGACCATTTTTCCAACGATACAAAGAACGCTCTAAGCGAATTGACGTTGTTTCACGCTTGGTAACTTCTAATAAACCTACCAATTCCTTTTCATAATGTTAATTTCCTTTTGCTTAGGTTGTCGGGGATCACTTTCATCTTGCATTTCCTCATTTCCTCAGCAAACATCAATCTTGCTCTTACTACTAAGTAAAAATTAATAAACCTAGCAAGTTGTGATGCTGTTGCGCTTGCCCACCTCGTTGTCTCCTTTTTTTCCTAGCAGTTTTTAGACAATCCAATATTCTGGATAATAAAGGGAAGTAATTCTTCGATCATGTGGCATACTTCGCTGCATCCTTAAGCTTTGGCAAAACTATCATTTTTGTTTCTCAATTAGTTTGGCTTCAAATTGAATTCTTTGTTTAGGTGTTTCCAATCGGTTACGCCTGCTTCAACGGTATGTGTGTGTGTTTTTTTTTTTAATTTAATCGCTATTAATGAATGATTGCTATGAATGACTAGTTCTGTCCAGTCCGTACAAAGTGGGAATCAGTTTTGGGATGAATTTCAACTTCTGATGGAATAAATTGCATGAGAAAATAGTAGTAATCTTCCCGTATATCACCGGACAAGCTTATCATCGTTTGACAGCTTGATGCCTTGAAGCATGTGGTGTGTCTGATTCAACTGCTTTCTATCGCATCATTACGGCATGGCTTGTTGCTGAAGTTCTGTTTTTCAGTGTTATACTGGGCTGTTTACCTTATTTAACAAAAGTCTGGAGTGCTGTAGCAGTCAGAGCGTATCGATGCGGTTGCATACTGTAGATGCTCTGGATGTATTGTATATATATATATATGTATATGTATATGTATTTGTATATATTTGTATATGTATTGCTGAACAATCAACTGGTGCTGTTTCTTTTTTTTTGCTCAATTTATAATTTATTGGTGGAGAAGATAGCAGAAGGAACATATTCATGCATATACCGTACTTCTTTGTCAACAAAGGAAAGATACAGTACGGAATTAGTCGATCTGTGCTGTCCTAATTTGAGATGAGCAAACTGTATGTTACTGTCGAATTGTTACAGGCGAATACAGTTGTGCCCGTGTAATGCTACTTCTTCGTCGTGAATACAGGTAACTTGATTATGATTTTTATAAATCTGTGTATTACCCGCCGTATTTAGTTACTATTTAATTCAGGTTTATATACCGTCCATTATGCTGGTCGTCGTTTCATGGGTATCATTTTGGCTCGATAAAGTAAGCCTTTTTACTATGTCTTTTCATTTTATCATTTCAAATATAATTAATTGATTTTGGAATTAAATGATTTGCGTTTTACACTGTTACAAAAAAAAAAAATTGCTAAGGAAATTCAGTAAATTTCGGTGAAATTTGTAATGATTTAACAGGATGCGGTACCAGCTCGCGTATCATTAGGTGTGACAACATTGCTTACAATGACTACCCAAGCATCAGGTGTTAATGCTAAACTTCCACCGGTGTCTTACATGAAAGCAATTGATGCTTGGATCGGTGTATGTATGGCATTCATCTTTGGAGCTCTGTTAGAGTATGCATTGGTCAACTATTATGGGCAACAAGAATTTCTAAAAATTGATAAAAAAAAGAGGAATGAATTCAACACTTGTTTATGTCCGTCAGATTATCCCGTAAATCAGGTAAACATCTACCTTACGGCAAGTTATATTAGTTGAATAATTGAAGGAATAGAAAAGGGTAAAATATCAACCTTTGGGTTTTTTTTTTAGGATCTGAGGCAATCGTTCCGATTGGATTTGAAAACGTACAGAAAGAAGTGGTGGAGTAATTTCTGTTTTGATAGAAATTTGTACTGTAGCGCGGAAGTTAGCAAGCGTGTTGACCTCATCTCGCGATTTTCTTTTCCAGCCTTTTTTGCATGCTTCCTTGGTGAGAGGAACATTTAAGAATCTATTCGAAAAGTTTCATTCGTTTAATAATCAAAAATCTCCAAGCAATTAATACTAATAGCTGTAGTTCGAGAAGTTCTAGTTTATTGATGACATTAGCTTTGTTTGCTACATTGATTTATAGAGCGTCATACCTTTCTTTTTCACACAGAAAAGAGAATGAATTTCAGTGCTTTATTATGTGAATTATGTGAACTGACATGGAGAAATCGTCTGCTACATTGGATGCTGGCGATGAAAACAATTGAAGGTACTCAGATCGGATAGGTGTAGGATGAAGCTTGAAGTTTTTCAAATTTAAACAAAATATGATGAAATTTTTGAAAAATTTTTTGTTGTGGTGGGTGAACGAATGAAGCGGGTCTTTTTGGTTCATTGCATTTCATAGTAACGAAAGCGATGACAGCAGGTGAAAGGGGTGACAAAAGCATGAAAAGGTCAAGGCCTGCAACATCTTATCGACTTTGAGGGAAAAGAAGTGCCAAGAATTCCTGATTGTGCTTGTTTCTCCTTCCTTTTTTGGCTTGATTTTTCTATTAACTTTTGTTCCCTTTAACCTGCTCCTCTACTTGAGGTTATGATGAAGGTTAAAGGTTATATGATGACAGCTTTGGAAGAAATTCGATGTCAAACATGTTCGTCTAACTAAACGACAACCTCTGTATACCTTGGCTTTTCATTGATTTTATGGAAAAGTACAGTTTGAACTACTTGAATTTTATAACTCAAAAAAGATTAAAGGATATGTGTTATATTGACCGACCAGGTGAACTGATGAAGTCAGAAGTAATAAAGACAAATTAGTACAAAAAACCCCTGTGACACTGATGGCAAGGGTAGTATCATTGATTTTTTTTAAATGGTTTTGCTGCTCAATGAAGTTATATGTTAAAGTTGCAGCAATGCCTTATCAGTTTTATCAGGGCTTTCGATAAAACTCACCATCAAACTTAGGTTCCATTGTTTTTGATTTACTGTAACTGGCATTGATTTTTGGCCGAGGATAAAATTCTTTGTTGGAGTTTTATAGTCATCCGATCAACCTACAGTTTTTTTTTTTTTTTTTTTCCTTAGCGTTTGTCCCGCTTGGTTGCA
>JABVXS010000407.1:0-33212 GCA_013365335.1 Madathamugadia hiepei
GCTCCACAGAAGCGGACCCCGCATCTCAGTGGGACAAACGCTAACAGGAAAAAATAAATAAAAAAAATCTGTTGGAAATTTTATTCCAGATATCACACATCCTGATGAATGTTTCAGGCAGGCTAACTAGTCACTTTTATTTCTTCCAATTCCCCAAACTTTATCATTGATTTGATGAAAATGATACTTTGAAAATTTTCAAAGATTTCCTTTTTTACGATTAAACGATTTAATTTCATTTCCAGAAGAAAATTTCTATTATACTGCATAAGGACTTTTATAATATTGTCAAACTACTAGTTCGTAAGGATTTGAAATCAGTTAATTAGCCGATTACTGCACCTGGAAACTTCATCATTTACTTGATAGCAGTGATAATCGAATTTTTGAATTTAAAATTTTTGATAATTGCACAAGCGATAGCTTGATCATTAATATCCAATCAGAATTTGATATTAACGGCATAAAGCCAGAATTTCGTTGCCTAAGTGGAATATCTACAGAGGTTTGGCGGTGAAGCACAAATGAAATGAAAATGGAATTTGTGGAGGAAATGACGCCGAACTTTGCCATCACACAGTGTTTACTTTCCTTCAATTCAAATGGTCTGTTTTCTTCCAACAATTTTAAATTTTCCAATTTCTTCTTTATCAAAAATAATTTAAAACTAAAATTTTTAGGCGATCAGTACGCTGAAACTTTCCATAACTTTCAATGGTCTGTATTTTGAAGTTTGAAACGGAAAAAATGCTTCAATAGAAAGTTTGTTAAATGAGAAATAAAAAATAAATTTTAGCAAGTTTGCAGTTTGACGATATTTCTGATTGAACGAAAAGAAATTCTCTATTGGCAAGAGAAAAAAATCTGATAAATTTAAAACATTTCGAAGTTGGTATTTCATTTAACAATAGAAGCATTGAAATGGTAACAAATCATTAATACTTTTCCCTGAATTGAAAATAAAAGTTTCGATTTGAAACGGAACTTTTCGTTGTATTCGCCAAAATTCCTTAATATCGCACATTTCATTGATTGTCAAATTTTTTTCAAGCAAAAATTTCTCCCTTTAAAACTTCATGTTTCATTCATGCTGCGATGAGAAGGAAAAAAGAGAAACGAAGTATAAGCTAACTGCACAATGTGTATTTAAAGTGTTCCAAAATTTTTTTAAGAAATTTTCACATTTTTTTTGCAATTCTTTTTTTAATTTGTAAAATTTCGAAAAATTCTCAAATCGTTCCTTTTTTGTTTGTTTTTTTTCGTTGACTTTTTGAAAATTGACCTTTTCAAAAAAATGAAGTCAATGTAAATATGAATGATTTAAATCGTCGATATTGTTGTCATAATTTTTTTTTCGGTTTTAAATGATTGTTCCGAATGTGTTCACTATAAAACCAATTTTCGAGCAAAGCGGTTTTGGTAAAAAATTGAAAATTTGAAAAATGCTAAAAAGCTCAGTGCGTTTATGAAGTAAGCATGAAATTTGTCATTTTTCCTAAAAATTAAAAAATACGATTTGTTGATATAATCGTTTGAGCTAGGAGGATATTCCACTTAGCTTTTATACCTTTTCCTTCTCTTGTTCCCTCTCACAATTTCAAATAAAAGCTTTTACAATTTCGTCCTTTTTCTGAAAAAGTTAAAAAGGCTTCTCAAGAATATTGCATACGCACGTAGACACATAAACCTGTGCAATAAAATTTGCAACTTGCATTATCAATCACTTATTTATCTTTTCTCATTTACTTTCAAAGTTTGCCTGCAAGCATTGTTACGTAGGAGTAATGCTTGAGGTTTAAGACTGCCTGCCAGCTTAGGCAATTTGATATACTTAATATCTCCCGTCTGCCGCTCTCGACGATTTTACACATTCCTTACTTAACATCCGAGAGTCTTGCTAACAATTATTTTATAATTAATTTTAGCTTTAATCATATTCTTTCCATAGTTTTACTCGACATGTCCTTTATTATACTAATTTATTGTGCTCAATTATGTTAGCTTAGTACAAGTTTTCGTTTTATTTATATTCAAGCAGCTGTACGAAGCATTGCTATTTCATGTGTAAGTTACACCTAAAATTGAAAAGGTTTTCGAATGGGAAAAATCACAGATACCAAATTTTGAAGTGATCTTTTAAATTTCAACTAATTTCGAAGATTTCAATGAATGCAACATGAAATTTAACGAAAGCCTTGCTCATGTGACCGGAAATCTCCTTAGATGATAAATATATCGCTCAGTGTTCACAAGGATACTGAAAATTTAACAATTACAAAAATTCTATGGTTTTGATGTTGCCGATGGAGATTGTTTTTGTTTCTGCTGTATCTGTGGACTTATAATTAAGACTGTTAAAGAAGACGATCAATCAACTTGATAACGGGGCAAAAGAAGAAAATTTAGCTTGACCTCTGAACTTTTTTTTAAATCAGTTATCATTATCGTTTTGCTTCTTAGCCGTTCGTATCTTATATTAGCAAATTTTTCCTGTTTGGTTAAGAAGACATCCTGTGGTGAAGAGACAAAGCAAAATTTTATCCTTTAAAATTTTGAAGTTAAATGTTAATATGCGAGGTTCCTCCTCGCAAATCCATTCCTAAGAAAGCTAAAGAGTGCGATATTAATTTGATAATGATTCACTGACTTTCAAATTCCCATAATTTCTTCAATTCCTTTCGAGTTGTCCAATATCAAAAAAATTTTTTTAAATATCACAGTACTTAATGACTGATGTAATCATGAATTTAAATAATAAAAAAGAATACTAATATTAGGTGAAGTGAGGTCAAGTTTGTCGATTTTTGATTTCATTTATAAATCACATTTCCAGTTCTTTTATTCTGTAAAAAAAGAAATTTTTTGAAAGAGAAAATGGTTATTGGCGTAGCCTTGTCCTCCAATTATCTTTTGCTTGCAGCTTTTGTTTCTGATCTATGGCCGTGGGCATGTACAATGTCAACATCAGGCCTAGCTATTCAGCGGCAAAGGGTGGATCCTCTTTTTCGAAAACTAAAATTTTTTTCATTTCTCAACTTCATCTAATAAGGTATAATTTTTATTTGTTTAGCAAGCTTTCTTCCTGATTAATCAATTAAGAAAGAAAAGTTGCTATGCTTAAATTTTCAGCTACTTGTATGCTAACTGAGGAATTGAAAATCACTTTACTGGTGTACTAATTAAGGAATCGAAATCGAAATGAGCCATATCAATCCGAAATATTTCGATTTCCTTTTTTAACCATTCACTTCTGATTCGTCGGAACATTGAATAAAACAGATCAAACAACATAGACGCACATAAATTAAACAAATGTATACGGTGTGGTGGAAGATAAGAAGTATTTTTGCAAATAAAACATTCATTACACAAAAGAATTACTGGAGAAAGAGAGAGTGAGAGAGATTATGAAAAGAAGAAAATATCGTTCAGTCACCGACAAAGAAATATTTGCATAAACCTTTGTGGCATTCAAAAAAAGTTGATGGAAAGTGCCGATCTGTGAAACAGCTTGCATTGTCGGTGGTCGAAGCTTCATCAAATGCTCTCAAAGCAATGTTCTACTTCATGTAAATGAGCGGAAGTTGTGTTAAATTGATGTAGAAATTTAGGCGGTAATATCATGACATATTGTAATGTTAAAAGATGGCAATATTGATTGATTTATTATCAGATAACTAACTTCTCTTCCATTCTTCTTTCCTTCTTTCTTTCTCCTCTATTATTACGATATTTTTCTACGCATCTCTGTTGTGAAATAAGCCATCGGCTAGCGTACTTGCATTTTCATTTTTATCACAGAAAAGTTGATTCATCGTTTTAAAAAAAAATTGATTGGACGTAATTATTAAGTCCAACAAGTTAAACGTATTTACGCTAAAAATGATGACGGTTCTTGAAAAAGTGTCTTCATCGATCAATTCTGAAAATCCTTGATCGAGTAAAATCCGTCCTTAACAAAATTTAATTATTGTTTGGAGCAGTTTTATTAATTAATTAATCATGGGTTGTGAAATTTCGGACCAAGGCAAATTTGTATGGTACAATGGAAATTCCATTTCTGGACAAAGCAAATTTCTGGATAATCTCGAATTTCATTGCTACTCTGTTAAATATATTTCTTGGAAACACTTGAATAAGGGAGAAAGCTGCTAATATCTTATTATCTGTAATTTCCATCATCTTTTACAAGGTGCAATTTCAATAATTTTTTTTAATTTGCCAAAGTCTACTGGAAGTTCCTATGATTTTCACAAAGTTATCATGAGTTAAAATTGGAAAAAATTTTTAAATTACTAATTGAAAACGGAAATATCAGATAAAAGTGATCAGTAAGGTGATGAATTTCATACAAACTGTATTCTTCTTGCTGATCAATCGATACACTTATGAAATTTAATTCAAATTTAAAAACATTTAAAATGTTCGACTTCGAGTAAGTCTTTTAAAATTTAACTAAATTTCTTCACTGACTTACCAATTTGTCAAAAGTTACAATTTTTACGAAGTTAAATGGATGAGATGAACAATGAAATGATTGTTTCTTATTTTTCTTAAATAATAAATCACAAATGAATGAATTTTACCACAAATTTCATTGAACTTTCATTCGAAAAAGAATTCATTAACTTCTCATATTTTAATTTGCTCACGTACTTTTGTTTTCCAATTAAATATTTTGATCTATTATTTCAATGTAACATTCTCTCCATGTTTTCATGCTCAACAAATACATCCAGGTGAAATTATTCATTTATTCAGAAAGAGATCAGGGATTATCGATTTTCCAGGTGGACTAAAAGCAAAAAAACCAGTAAGGTCATGGTTTGATGAATTTTTTGATTTCGTGACAAAATAGATGAGCACAGTGATGCGTATCAATTGGTACGACAACGTTGTAGTTCTGGGATATCGGGCATTTCCACGTGATCTTCAATTCATTTGCCTGGCGAATGTAAGTGAATTTGTTGAAATTTGAAGAAAATAAATTCGCTAAATTTTCTTAACAGATCTCAAAATTAATTGGGAAAATGATCACAAAAAGGTAAACAGTTTTTTGTTGTAAAAAAAATCGTTCAGTTTCAAGTTGGCAAGTAAATAAGACAGATGTCAATGAAGGGTAGCATAGAAGGCTTAAAAATAACCATTGATGAGTGCAAACTGGTTATCAGCTGAATTTTTGTACTAGACCAGTGATAATAGTTCGTCGTACTGACAAATTGGTAAAGGCAAAGAGACGAAATAGTTCAGGAAAACAATCTTCTGCTCAAAAAGTTCTATGTACACACCTGAAAATCTCCACCTGACAAGTGCACTCCTTTTGGTTGACAGCTGTCAGTTTTTATAAAAATTGAAAAAAACATTTTTTTACTAATCGCATGCAAAAGTTTACCGTCCGCCTCGCTTGCTACCTCTACTACTACCTCCATATGAATACCTGTCCTAACTCTTGGACCACTACTTCTTCATCGGGGATGCTTTGTTTAAAGGTACCTTACACTGTTACCTGCCCATTATCCACGTATGTTGTTGCTCTTGAAACAGGTGTGCTAATTATCGCTCCGTACCACTTTCTTTCATATCATCAAATATTTCCCTAGTAATTCTTGGAGGCCAATTGAATTACAATTAGTTCTTTCTAAAGCCTTTAGATAATTTAAATTAAAAAATTTAATTTAAATTGATCTAAAGTGACACTTACATTAACGTAATTTTAGCATATACATTTATTTACTTAATAAATTGAATTAAGTTAATGGAATCTCAGACTAGTTATGTTGAATATTTTAAAGCATTAATTATTTTAGTTATGTTTACTTGAGCAATTAGTACAGTGAAACCTCGAGAGTTTCAGCATGTGGAACATATGATTAAGCTTATCATTTGAAGGACAAAATTTAATTTCAAAAATGATTGAGAATTTCAACAAAATATTCCATGATAATCTTATGTCAGTTTTTATTATCATTTCAATTGTTAACTTTTCCTTTTAACGGAAGAGTATATTTGTGTTTTTTTTCCATTTCAACCAATCGACCAATTTATAGGTTATCATTCAATCCATATTTCTTCGCTTTTTTTAAAATTTCAATTAGCCTTGAAAGTCAAAAAGCAATCATGCAGGTATTCCTAATTGTATGCAAAAAATGAAGATTTCACCAGGAGATGTGAAGAACATTCGAGAAACTTTGTTATGAAATCTCTTTATTATTCTCCAAAAATTCATTTTTAAACTGAAAATATGATATTTATTATGGAAAAAAATTGTTGATCGCGATTTTTACTATTAAATTACACATTTTGAGAAGGAAACATTGAAGCTATGTATTTCGCGTGACTTTGCCATTACATCTTCTTCGTCGATTTGGACAAAACTGTTAATACTTTTGTCTGCCGACAATCACCTAACGTAACAAAGTACAAAGGTATTTTTATAATAAAAAAAAAATCCAGAAATCCAGAAAGGGAATGTTAGCTGGAATTGAAGATTAACCTGAAGAAAACTTTTATTTAGGAACGGAAAAATGTCATCACACTGAAAATATTATCAATGATCAATAAATAAATAGAGCAAAACACAAAATAAAACTAATTTTTTGATTTCCAATTGAAATGATTTGTCGATGTTTTTGTTATTTTCAATCATATCATTCACTCTTCTTCAGTACTAAATTTATAAGCCATATGAAGGAAATTGAAATTTGAACAAAATAATTTATTTATTTTGTTCAAATTTTATGTAGATCTTATTCATTAAAGTTTAAACTTTTTGAAATGATAATTTTCAAAAATTCAGAATTCACAAGTTTTTTCCGTTTTTTACAGGCCATTTTTCTTCACAAAATTTACAATTTTCAATTCACAGGCTAATTTGTTGCATTCAGATTTAAATTGTTTTTACCGTATTGACGAAGCGGTTATATTTTCATTACAGTTTTCTCGGTTTACGATATTTCAAAAGTTTTCCGCTGCACTGGCAATGACTTGCTTCGCGCTAAATTCCTTTGTACTCACTTCATTTGTTGACCTCAAAATTATTCCTGGTACACTGACTTTGCCGCTAAGCCGTACAGACGCATTGCGTGAAACTAAAAAATCGTTGTCCTTCTCGAATCAGTGGACGGTGCGACGTCGGAAGGAACGGATGCTTTTTGTATAACTTCTCTCCGCGCGTCTTCTTATCATCTATTCTTTTCCATTGTTTCTTTCGTCATTTCATAAATGAACTGTTTGGTTCTTCGAAAGTTTTCTTCCGCTTTCGCGAAATGGAACCGGCGACAGACGATTTTGAAAGTCTTATCAGCCACAGAGAAACCGCAACTAATTCTTACAACAAGGGAAATGATGATCGAAGAGAAAGATTCAGCGGACTGAAATGTGTACGAAAACGCAGCCAAGAAACATTTTTGATTTTAAAAAATATTCAAAAATTTAATTTATATTAAAAGGTCCAATTTCAAAAGTCTTCGCCAAATAAGTTTTGCAATTGAAAATTAACTAATCAGTAATATATAACATAATGCAATTTTCCTTATTGCTGCTGTTGTTGTACCAGTAACTAAAGTACAAAAAATTGTTTACATTAAAGACAAACAAAAAAAATTAAACTTGCAGAAAATTTCAAAAAATGAAAAAAATTTGTTGACAACTCTTGGAAATCTCCGAAAAATGTTACATTTCAAGACAAACTTGTCTGAGTGAGCAAAATTTTTATTCCTACCGTATCAAGAAAGGAGATATGCACTTACTTTCCGATGAAGTATAAAGTATCGTTTGGACACTTTGCAATTTCTTTTGATTTTTAGTATTTCTGTGGCTTGCCATCATTCTTCCCTCTCTTTTCTAACACTGTTAAAATCCTACAAATATCATCAATTCCATCAGAATTTTCCAGCAACAGTACAATGACATGCTAACGAACTTTGTGCAAACCTTCTTCTGCCCTATCACTCTCGAAAGTTTGCCAAGCAACTACAAAATGAGCCCTAAGGCTTGGTATACAAAGCCACATATGTCCTTTCAAATTACAATTTTTTCTCAAGCAGGCTATAATTAGTCGGAATTTTTGCAGAAGCATGAGAGGATTTTTTTTAAAGTTTTATTTTATTAAATGAGAAAAATATGAGCTGCTAGGATGGAAAACATTCTGTTGAAAATTTTTTCCGCATTGCATTAAATAATTTTTGAAGTGCTTTTTGCTTCCTCGCTCATTATTTTCGATAAATATTTTTTTAATTACAAATATCATTTTGCAAAAAAGATAAATTTTGGATTTTTTTCAAATTTTTGACAACTGAACAAAATTTTGAAGCAAAACAAAAATAATATTTGGAAATTTCTCATATTTTTTGTTTTCATATTGTTTGTTGAATTTTGTAAAATGATGCCAAAACTTTTCCCTTTCACGCTTGTTCAACTTTCTTAACCATTTTATCGCTTTTCGGGATTATAGCGGCGGCATTTCCTTTCTGAAATTCACACTTTTGAAAAGAAAATAGCAATAGTACAAACTTTGCAACCCACGCGGTAAATAAGTGTTAGAAAAGGAAGAGACGGGGTGATTGATGTTTGATTAAAATTAAGTAAAATTAGCTGTAAATATTGAGTGGATTGAAGGTTTGCAGAGGAAGAGATAAAAAGTAATGTTAGCTTTGTCGAATATACTTCAAACATTTCCATGAATAGATCTACTTCACTTTTTTCTAGAAATTTTTGAAAGAAAAAAGTTTTTGTTTTTGCAAGACTTTTTAAAATTTAAAACTAAACTTCTAGGCTTTGTAGTTTTGGAGAAAAAGCTTTTTCTCTTAAAAAGTATTTCACATTGGTTCGTTTTGCAAATTGCTTGAATATATTTCCTGATGAAATGGCACAGATGAGATAATAATTAAAGATTAAGCTTGTCGTTAGAGATGGATGCTGAAAAAAAAACAAAAATATTTCAATTTTTGTTCAATCAAATTATAACTTTAATTCAAGTTAAATCAGCAAGTGTGCTAGTTTAAAGGATTGCTTTAAACTCCAAAAAAACTGCCAATAAGTTTCCTACAAATAAATCTCCATCACTTGCAATGCTTTAGGAAGAAAACTTAACTCAACTAACGTCATCATCTTTACCCAAATCTCCTTCACCGATAATTCGCCATTTATTTATTGAAATTTAATCAATTATTTCTTAATTAAAGGCAACATTTAAAGACTTTTTATGTGTTTACGAAAACTTTAATCGGAAAACTTTACACAGCAAATGTGCTGCGAATCAGGATAGCCAAGAAAAAATTACTTTAAAAAAATTTATTGCGCAAATTGCAAAATTTGAAAGTGTTGTTTTTGTCAATTTTTTCCTTCATCGAATTGAATAACGAAATTGTTGTGAAATGCCAGTTTTAATTTGTTAAAATTCATTGTATGATTCGTTAAAACTTCACGAGTGCATATTTTTTCTTAACGGTGCAAATAAAAATTGTAAATAAAGTGAAGTAATTTTTGCACGAACTTTTTGCAAAAAAAAGTTTTTTTAATTTGACAAATTATTAATTGAATTTAAAAGATGTATTTTTTGCAACAAATTTCGAAGATAATTAATTTTCAAATAACTGAAGGATGAAAAACAAAGTCAACAGTGTTACCAAATGTTGCCAAAATGCTACCGTACTTTGCTAGTTCTTATCTCTTCCTCTCACTATTAAATGAAATATTTTAGAAATGTTTCCGAATTTTTCCAGGATATGCAGATAAGGATGATTAAGGATGATTTATTAGGATGTGGACAAATGCTGATGCTACCGTACTTTGCCACTTTTTATCTTTTTCTCTCCCTCTTCGAAGAATTCGAAACAACCAAAGCCACGATTTCATCCAATGATGGACCAATTGTACGCACTAAATTAGGCACTATACGTGGCATAAGACAGGTGAATTTTTTCTAAAATTTTAAATTTAGATTTCAAAACTTAGTTATACTCCACTTCAACAAAATAAAAAACTTATAAAATGCCTAAAGAGATTCTTTCAAATGTATAAAAATTTTTCTCGAATAAAATGAAGTTCAAGAGATTTGTTTTTCCTTACATGAAATGTGGTGGAAATGCCAAAAGGACACACAGTCAAATTGGAGATTTCCAGTGTTGGAAAATGTTGCCAAATATGATTTATGAAAAAACATTTTGGAAAGCGAAATTTTTTTTGTTAACAAAAATTGAACATTTTATGACACCGAAAAGAAAAGTTGTGCTGTACAGAAATTAATTAATTAATTAATTCCTGCAATCGTCAAAAAAGTGTTGCACGAGTTTGTTAAGTATTCGATCTGTAAGCTTTCGATTGAAATTGTTCACATAAAAATACATCTGGTAAGCAGATTTTCATTTATTTTAAAATTTAATCAAATTAAAGCTAATTTAATTGCAGAATGTCGATGGTACATTTGTAAATGCATTTCTCGGAATACCATTTGCTGAACCAGCAATTGGCAGCCGAAGGTTTGCATTACCTGAAATGATTGCACCATGGAAAGGTGAATTAGACGGCCGAAAACTTGCCCGAACATGCTACATTACCCCAGACAATCAATTTCCGCAATTTCCTGGAGCTGAAATGTGGAATCCACCAAATGTAATCTTTCCCCGATTAATGTGTCCTCTTGATTAATTAAGCAAAACATGAAGCATTGCAATCCGTAGGATCCTTGGACATCCTGATTCATAGCATTCTTCTGAGCATTTCAATCTTTGGAATTCTTGGAAATTCGGACCTCTGGGATTTCGATAAAATTTTTCAATTAAAAATACATTTAGTGAACCGAAATGATAAATACTTAAGGATGAAGAAAAAGGGAGCAGAAAGAAATTGTGTTTTTTCATATCGCATCAATCAATTCCCGATGATAGTCTTCAATAAATTGAAACCCAATTAGTACCTTAGGCTTCTTTAAAATTTCAAAATGATAATACAGTAATAAAAAAGTAATGTTGTAAAAAATCATACATAATAGTAATACTTTAATAGGACAAAGTCACCACTAATTACATTAAGTGAAAATTTCAAATTAAAGAGCTGCATTCACCAATTATTTGTTCAATGAAGACATTCATCAGACTTGTGCAAGCCTTAGTCCATTTGATTCAGACTTTATCTTTATAGTTGGTAATTAAATTTCATTGCCGTTAGTCTGACTAATTACTGTAGCTATTGTACTATCGTATTCGCTTTAATGATGAAATAGGCATACGATGAGAACTGTTTGGCACTGAATATGTGGGTACCGAAGAAACACGATGGAAATGTGATGATCTGGATATATGGGGGTGGCTTTTATTCCGGATCACCATCACTAGATCTCTATGATGGACGAGTACTTGCAAGTCGTCAGCGGAAAATCATTGTTAATATTAATTACAGGTTTGTTAACTTTTGGCGAATACATTTTTAATTTCTTTTCCAATATCTCATGCAAAAGAAATTTGCTAACAGGCCCTGAAGTGAAATATGAATTAAATGGACCAGCAGTAATTTTTGATGAATTGTGAAAAATCTCGAGTAGGGAAGCTGTAGATGTCGCATATAGGTAAATAAAGCTTAAAATGATTATAAAAGTTGAGGAGAGTGTTGTACACGTATACTCGATGGCGGATTGACCAAAGATTTTTAGAGTCAAAGCATTTACGCATAATGCACTACTAATAGACTGTAAAGACGGTAAAGCATTACGCAGAAATGTGACTGCAAACAAAAGAATTTGGGATTAGTAGTAAGTGCAGAGAATTATGAGTGGGTAAGAAGTTCATCGCTTGTTGCACAGAGGGATTGCCTTTGTTTAATACATCCTTCACATGCTTTCGACATGCAAATTTTAATATTTTACATCCTGAAATTGACAAAATAATCGGATGAGATTGACAAGTGACCAATTTACAATTGATGTGTGATTAGTCTGTATGATCAACTGAACTATCTTAAGAATTTCATCGGATTTGTCATTATTCTGGAATATTTGAGAATAGCATTGAAGAATTAGCTTGCCAATGTTGAATTACGCTGATCCAGCTATGAAAACAGCTAATTCTTGACTTATTCTACAGGTTAGGAGCGTTTGGTTTCCTGTATTTTGGAGCGAAATCATCGATACCTGGTAATATGGGCCTAATGGACCAACAACTCGCTATACGATGGGTTTACGAAAATATAGACTCATTTGGTGGTGATCCGAATAAGGTATTATGATTTTCTCTCGAAATGGCTAAATCTTTTATGGAGCATGATTAGCTTGATGTCTGATAATGCTGAATTATAAAATTTCCATGAGATTACAAAGAGCTCAGCGTTTGCAGATAACATTGTTTGGTGAAAGTGCTGGTGCCGCATCCGTAACTGCACATTTTTTTGCACCGGGAAGTTTTTGTTATTTCCAGAGAGCAATACTGATGGTAAGTTAGTTGGACACTAGTTTAAATTGAATTTTGAAAAATTTTCAAATTTTTGATGAGTCTGGAAAACTTGATTAATATGATTGCTAACAGAGTGGTACGATAGCCAATTCATGGGCTATAAAAGAAAAAAATATGGCACTAAAAACATCGATGTTTTTGGCTGAAAAATTAAATTGCACCTCTGGAAACCACGAACAAACAGATATTAACCGGATTATAGAGTGCATCAGGCGAAAACCTACTGCAATGATACAGGTAGCCAACAAATTCTTTTCAGTTCAATTGTGAAACTCAATATTTTCAAGTCAAGAAGTTCATGGAAAACTAAATTCCAATTTAAACCTTCTGCATTATTCCGTAGATATTCTTTTTCCTGTGGTTGACGGTATGAACTTAACAGGCACTGGATTTTCGTAGTTCAAAATCTCAACTATATGGATAAGACTATTTATTTAATAATAGCAGTCTAACTCTAGTTGGTCCAATTTGGCCCAATGAAATTTCGTTAATGTAGAACACTTTGGTTTTAGCCGAGTTTGGTCTTAGTCTGAGCAGAATGAAACTGTAGAAAGTCTTGATGTAAGGCAAGGTAAGCTGTATTTACAGAAGGCAGCAGATGTTGTTGGCCTGGATCAGGCTCTCCCGTTGACTTTCCCATTTGTGCCTGTCGAAGAAGATGAACATTTTTTCAAGGTTCGAAATAACGAATCATTCATTCGGTTAGCTTTGTGCTTCGCTAAAGGCGCAAGCATGTTTTCTGTTGCATAATGCCTTTATAAGATTTCAACTACCATGAAATTTTATAATCGCTTATTTGCTTATCATATCTAACTGGCTTTCTTTTGCTTGTACTTGAGAATAAGCTTGAATTCGAAGCAATAATTTTAAGCCTTTGTTGCGCCAAAATACTTACAGTGAGATTTTGACCGAATTTGTTACCATAGTTTTTGTCTAATTCCTTTCTTTTTCTTTTTAGGGTAATATATTTACAAAATTGAGGACGTCTGATTTCACAAAAAATTTGAGTGTAATGATTGGTTCGATGAAAGATGAAGGCACATACTGGTTACCATATTACTTTCTCGATCCTCAAATGGGTTTCTATTTCAATCACACTATATCAGCTGATGATGCTGCAAATCGAGCCTTAATTAATAGGTTTATTCTCTTCTTTCTATTGTTCGTTTTTCCTCAAAATACGAAAGACAAAATTGGTATAACATCGTGGATCTGTTTTCTTAAGTTTCTGGTCATTCGGATCATTCGGATTGAAGTTTCATAATTTAATGGCAATTTCATTCCAGGACGCAATACGAGAATTCAATTCAATCATTTATACCTTATTTTTATGATTCACAACTGGTGAAGCATGCATTACTGCGAGCATATGAAGACGTTACGTTAATTGTTCAATTTTCAATGAATTACTAACAATTTGAGTTTTAATTACCTGATCATCCTAATTTTGCCAACTTTTACAATGACCTTTCTGCCCATTTCTTAGATATCAGAAAGCAGAGATCCACAAGAACAACTGCGAGATGGAGTTGCATGTTTTATTGGAGATTTTTTTTTCACGTGCAATTTAATCGAATTTGCTGATATTCTAGCGGATAATATTCATGGCCCCGTGTATATGTATTATTTCACAAAGAGGTATTTCATTTCTTCAGGTCTTTTCACCTTCAACTACCATCTCCCTGATTTCTCACTCACTCTATTGAGATAGGAAGAATGAAATAAAACTCATACAAAACGTTACCGCCCGGAACAAGAAGACACAGGAATTCACTTCAAGCATACGCATCACCTCAAATATAATCATTTGTGCCGTTCCACAGCATCAATTAGACTGTCAGTACTTTTTCAGAGATTTATCTTTCTTCAATTTCAGGTCTTCGGCAAATCCATGGCCAAAATGGATGGGAGTTATGCATGGCTATGAAATCGAATATGTTTTTGGCCAGCCTTTCAGGCATAGCCATCTGTATGCACAATCAGAGCTTCAATCAGAGAAAAGTTTTTCGGATACAATCATGAAGTACTGGACTACTTTCGCTGCTGAAGGGTTCGTTCCTTTGTGCAGGATTCCACTTCACTAACTTCAAACTCATCCACTTTAAAAAATCATTTCTAATTTGGCAACCTTAAAATATACACTTTTACAGTGTTCCCAGACCACAGTGGCCAAAATACAATAGAGTAACGCGTAAAGCATTCGTGCTTAACGACGAAATACTAAGTAATAGTTATCAAATTATGGTCGATGTACATGGCAATTCTTGCAGCTTACTCTTCGAAGCTCAAGCTGCTGTGAATAACAGTAAGTTCTTACGATAATTTCGGTCATTTTATTGTTAATTTTTGCCAAAAAATGTTACCTTGGAAGGATCGAGAAGATTTTACCATGGTAAGATACTGGAAGTCTCACTGAAATGAGAAAATCACATGAATTAAACAATTTGGTGACATATTTGGAAATTTTTCACTAAAAATTTTGGATTTTAATATCTCAACACTCGAAAATCTTGAAAGTGATACGTGAAAATTTTCAGAGTGTAGTGCAAAACGTGATGCGCATATGTGGTTTGAAAATGGCGCTTCTCCACGGACCAACAGCATTTCATTCCTTCGATTTTGTATTTTGGTTCTGATAGCGACTAGTTGCCTTTTTTGTGTTAACAAAACATTATACTAGAGTTTCATAATTAATTGGCCATTGGAAAATGAGGAAATTGTAAAGAAGTAAACTTAAAAAAGTTGCAGGATCATTTTTATCTTTTTCCAGCTTTTATTCACATCACTGGGACAACTATTTTGAAAGAATTAAAAAAAGATGCGAGAAAAAATATATTCCTCATCAAACAATGTTCAAATTGATTGAAATGTATTTTTTTCTGACGAAATTTATCATTTTTTATCAAATTCTTCACTATATGATGTATGATATGAATGTTGCATTGTTTAAATCGGGAATTGCATTAAAAATTTTTTGATCTGATATGGATCTAATTCATGTGCTTAACTTTTCCCCATGCACTTTTATTTTAATCCATAATGATTTCACTTTTTATGTTATTATGTACTCCGTATTTTTACTTAGTAACACAATTGAATGACATTTAAAACATCCATAACGATGCCTGCACAAGGAATTTGAAGGCGCAAGAGAAGGTATTTCATTTCTAGTTACTAGTACTAACAGTGTTGGTGAGAACACTATTCAGTTTTAGGTTCAACATGAAAAGGTTGAAATAATATCTGAGAGGAACGAACAACATAAGCATGACAACAAACACATATATATAATTGTCACCAGTACTAATTGGACTCAAGGGCGGTAAGATCTTAGCCGAGTGTGCTTTTGTACTTTGTAGAAATTACTGAGATGCAGAATTGGGCAGTGGAGTTTGACGTAAGTTTGAGGATTGCAGTTTTCTAACTGCAGGTTTACAGTTTTGTCAGAAATTCATGCAGTAGTTATGAGTAAGGCGCATATGTGTTTTCCTGCTACGATTTTAAAATTCCCAGTACATGCTGAAAGAAATCTTTTTACTTGGATTACTTTACTCAAGTCAACAATTCACGTTTAATTTTTACTTCTTTGGATTCATTGCATAACTAAGTATATGGAATAAAATGGATGTTACAAGTGTTCTGTATATAAAGTTATCTGTCAGAACAAATAACAAGGTAATGCTCTGAGTATGGTTGATTCTATGCACAAGTAGATGGACAAATAGCGAGTTAGTCGTGTGTTCCCGCTGTTTCCGATTTTTTTTCACCTTATTTAATTGATTGGAGAATTTGGAAGAACGAGATGAGGATACATCGGGCATCCACGATGTTGCTCGGATCGTTGGATGTCAAGGCGAAAACAGCTCAAATTTTCCATCAGCTTATGCTTTCCAAAGCATTAATTGCCCAAGAGCACAAAGGAATATATTCAATACTTCCAATTGGTATCTTCTAAACTTCACTTTTCATTATTGCTTGAGAGCTGTGTTTAATGAGTCCAAAGTACTTGTGAAGTAAAAGGTTTGGTACTTTTCTTTTTCTTAGGGAGCGAGAGAGTTAGCTTAATGTTTTAATAGAAATTGAATTGAACGGTTTACTTTAACTATTACTTTGTTCATTTTTGGTCAGCGTATCATCGATAAATTGGTAAAAGTGATTGAAACTGAACTGGATACAATTGGTGCTTATAAAATCTGTATGCCGATATTGGGTTCGAAAGAACTGTGGCAGAAAGCTGGTCGATGGAGTGCTTTCGAATCAGAAATGTTTCATTTGAACGACAAAACGAATCAAACTTTTTGTCTTCAGCCAACTCATGAAGAAATGGTTGCAAGATTGGTTGCCGAACATGGTAATATTGTTACTGATTGCTTATTTAACATTTGACAGATGTTTAGTTCTCATACTTTTGTTTCTGTAGTTAGAAACACTGATTTCTGCCGGATTTCTTTGTTGCAGTAGATCACAGCATTTTTTGTCTTTTTTTTTATTTTTTGGAAATGTGGAGATTTTAATAGTTTTTTTTTTCAAGGTACATTGAGACAGACTGTCTATCCTTTAATGCTTTATCAGATGGGACCGAAATTTCGTGACGAAAACGTTGTTGGATATGGACTTCTCAGGAGTAGAGAATTTTTGATGAATGACCTGTATTCCTTTGATATAACAGAGGAGAATGCGTCAGAAACCTACCGCATTGTTAGCGAAGTAAGCATTTCTTATTATAAGAAATTTAAGACTTGTACGGCGAATATCATATCATCTTTGAAAGCTAAATTTAAAGACATATTTTATTAACATGATCAGTGAGCTGTTGCATCTTCTTTTTTCAGTTAGTAATTTTGCAAGTTGTTTTAATCAATGACTTTAGTGAATAGCAGTAAGGAACTTCTACCAGATTTAATATAATTTTCTGTAGAATTATAATTCCAATGAGGAATATTTTTGCAGGCTTATCAACGAATATTACGTGACCATCTTGGCATCAACTTTTATATTGTACGAGCCGATGCTGGAAATATCGGTGGTAACATGTCACATGAATATCATATACCATGTAAGACAGGCCACGATAGCATCGTTTACTGTGCGAAATGTCATTTAGGTCAGCTTTCCGCTATGTTTTCAATTTCACTGAGTTTGAATCAAAGACATTTGAGGCGGTCTTTTAAATTTTACAGGATTATTCTCTTGCACATAAGAAAAAAAAAAGTTTGGAATATTATTCGTAGACTTCAAAATATAGTCATTTTCACATTCTCTAGGAGCTCAAGAAAGCATCTTGAATTTTATCATATTTGTTGCACACAAGCCGTATTTTTAATTTCTCTCGAAAACATTAAATGAAGATTTTTTGCAAATTAGGTGTGAGTCGTGATTTGTTGAAACGTGGTGAAAAGCCTTGCTGTTGCGATGAAGAACATAGTTCGATTATTGAATCAATTGAAATTGCTCATACATTCCAGTTGGGAAACATGTTCACCGAAAAATTTGGAGCGGAACATCAAGGACAGTTACTACTAATGAATTGTTTTGGAATCGGCATTGGTTATTTATTTTATATGAAATACTTCTATGTTTCTTCAACCTAGTTTATATAAACCATAGCAGTTATGTACAGAAGGTATGCAGTAGGTGTTAAAAAAGGGAAATACCTAGATCAGTTTGTTGGATAAGAATGTCCAGTTTGCTTAATACTTACTTAAACCGTTGTGTGGAACTTCAGTGAATAACAGTCAAAATAGTGTTCCAGTTGTGCCCATTCTAGGTCGTATGATCGCAGCTTTAATTGATTTATTGTCACCCAGTACAAAAGCTCTTCGTTTACCGTATGCATTGGCACCTTTTAAAGTGGCTGTTATTCTGCCTAATAAAACTCAGCCCAAAACAATGGCATTTGCTGAAAAGGTTATTGATCGTCTCAGTGAGATATCAGCTCTACAGGATGATATTTTCGTTGATGATCGATTGGATAATTCAATTGGAAGGCGATTACTTGCGGCTTCAAATCTAGGTGAAATATTGATAAACTCCTCAAAAACGATATTGACGCTGAAATGAAGAAGGCGTGAAGGGGTAAAATATGTGAAGTAGGTGTCATTTTGGAACTGCACGCAGCCCAACACGTTAGCGATTGCACCTTAAACCTTATGTTGGAGCAATCTTAGTAGGTAATACAATTACTTCCCTGTAGGTCCAATTCATTGTTATCAGGAAAATTATTCAATGTAATTAATACCTCAACATGGTATATTATATTAAATTCAGGAATTCCTCACATATTGGTAATAGGAAACCGGACTACCCGGACCTTAAACAGCAATCCAGTCGTGGAGTATTACAAGACAGAAGCTCATACTGATGAGCCGATTAGTGTTGGAGATCTTGAATATGTTGAAATTTCAAAATTTATTGCGAAGTTGTAAAAATTTTCACATGTTTGTTATGATGTGTTATGGGTTGCAGAAAATGTCTTTGCTTGTTTTTTGGAAGCTCATTGCTTGAAATGATAGGTTTTACACATACGTTACACACTTCTTTTTTTTCGAATGTGATTAACCATAAGTATGAAAATTGTTCAGAAGTTGTTAGGGGCGCAATACTTGAGGTGTTACTTTCTTGTTGCATTTAATTTGTTTTTCTGAAATAGCATGATTTTACTACTTATTATTCAATCAAATTTTCATGCAATTTGATAAATTGTTCGTATTATTTTTCAACTTTTTCAAGATTTCTACTAATTTCGTAAAATTGCAGTACTTGTTTTAACTTCAGTATTACCTCATTATCTTTAACAGGTTTAAATTATTAGTGATTGTAGCGGAAATGTTGGTGATTAGTTGACAGAATGGTACTCAGGTAAAGACATAGGTTCCATGTTTTGTTTTTATTCGGACCGGTAATAATGAATTTATCCAGGTCTAACAATTGTTTTTACGAACTTTCTAAAATGTGGTGGTAAGGGCAGTGATAAATGATCGCAGGGATCAGAGAAGTTTGGGATGGGACAACAGTTTGACAAGGTGCATGAGGTGGCGAAGATCAAAAATCGAATGCTACGATGGGAATGGTGAGGGAAAAAGACAATGGGGATTTAAAGTTATTGGGTTTTGAAACTGTGAGAGTTAAAGAAATTGGGCCTAAATTTTGCAGGATTTTAATTTTTTTTTTGGATTAATGCGTTATGGTTTTGAATTATTCTCATTAACAAAGAGAACACACTTGACGTCAACAATCAAGATTCTTTGCAAACGAATTCACATGAATAAACTGTCATCCATGCTTACTATCTCGGATAAAGTTCGAGGAATTATCACTCTTACAGACGATGAGAAGAAATTATTTAGGTATGACTAATTTGTTTAAAAAATTACAAAAAAAAATGCGTTGGTAATTAGCAGCATTGATGAACGATTTGTAAGGGTGGTAGGGTAATTTCTTTTTTTTGTTTGAAGTGATAGTATTCTGTTGTTCTTGAAATTCGAATTGATTTTTTTTAGTTGACCTGAATTTTTCGAGTTAGCATTTTATTACGGAAGTATTTTAATTAATAGTTGCATTAAAATTTGAATAACTTCGTAGAATAGTACAAAAATTTTTTTATCATGCAGATTTTGATCGAGATTTATGGGCTTTATTTTTTGTTGACAAATTGCATAATGTTTTTGATTGGAGTATTTCGTTCAATGTAAATTTCAAAACAAATATTTAAAAAAAAGAGAAGTTGCAAAAATGAAAAAGTAGATTTGGTCAATTTTTCGAAAGGCTTCTATTATTTTGAAGGTTCAATGTGAATGTTTCGTTTTGCTTTTTGATGATGAAGATAAGTAGTTAGTAAAAGTCAGGTTAAGGGGGAAAAATTAATTTATCTTCATTGCAGTTCCTTGTCGATTTCAGCAAAAAAATATTTTTACCGATCATAGTTGTACCACCGAAAGTTATCGGTCGGTTAATTGGATGTAAGGAAATAGCAAACAGGACAGTAGAACGTTTCTGTAAGAAAATTAAGGTTAATTGTTTATATCACTTCTTGTTTTTGAGTGGAAAAGTAAAGTTGGTGAGTGTCGCTTAGGTTTCAGTAGGCTTCTGCTTTCGTAACCTTGTTAATAATTGGTATAACTTAAGATATGAGGTGTTTCAACGTTGTTATACATTACTTGATATTTGCAAATACAAAACATGGATCTTGCTTAAATTAGCAGTTTAAGTAATATGTTTATTGTTTTCATGATTCTTTTTTTCAGTGAATGCATATATATGATTTGTAATTTAGCTTGTATTTCTTAAAATTTCAGCCTGTCATAAATTTGCCAGAAAGAAGCGAAAAAGCTATTGTGTTTAGTCCTGAAAAAATGGATGAGAATGCAAAAAATATCGTTTTGAATGCTATAGAAAACTTGACAGGGCTGACGACCAAGTTTGATTCCTACAGTGTATCTTTAAATTATAATGATTGGCCAGTGAAATCATGTATTGCTGCTATTTTACCAAAGGGACTCGAGTTTGGGTACGCTGGATATTTAGTAATAGCTAATTTGATGAAATTTTGTATAACCTTGAAAAGCTTTTCTTGAAAGCAAGTTATCTTCCAAGTTTTCGAAAATAATTGTTATAATCTTCAGTGGTTTCTCACAAATCGGTCATATTGTTCATGTTAATTTACGAGAGGAACTACTACTGTACAAAAAAGTTATTGGGAGGATACTTCTCGACAAAATCACTAGCTGTAAGTACGTATTTTCAGTTTATTCATTTTTGAAAATCTGGTTAACAAATAGTCATTATAGATAAGACAGGTGGATCAACCAACACATTTCCATTGTTAGGTTTTCGAAGTTAGCATATCATTGTATCGGAATATCAGCCTTAATGCTGCATATTTTTTTATTTGTTTTGTAATATCTCACTCGAAAGAATTCTTTTCATTGTTCAGGTCTCATATTTTTCACCAAAACTCAACTTTTGCAGGACAGTTGTTAATAAGTTAGATGCAATCGGACATAAATATCGTACATTTGAACTTGATTTGCTTGTTGGTGAGGAAAATTATAAGACTGAGTTGCATGAACAAAAGCTACGTTATCAGCTGGATTTTAGTCAGGTTAGTGGGGTTTTTATATTCTTATTTGGTGGGAAATTCGAATAAGTGTGTTCTACTGCTGGTTTTTTCTTTAACTGTCCAATCCGTTCAAAATTTTTGATTTGCGTGGAATGATATAAAAATTATGAAAATAATGAAGAACAATCATTGTCAAAATAATGAGAACATGATTTTCTTTCAAGTGCAGGTGTTTTATAACCCAAGATTGAGCACTGAACATAAGAGAATAGTGCAAAAAATCGGTAAGCACTCAATTTTTTATGATTGTTGTGCTGGAATCGGACCTTTCGTTTTACCAGTTCTAAGGAATGGCTCTCATCATGTTTTGGCGAATGACCTAAATCCAAACTGTATCAATTATCTCAAGCGAAATGTGGAGCTTAATCATGTATGTTTCATTTATTACCGTTACAAATCATGATTTCTATGTTAATTTTGGTTTTTTTGCTCGAAATATAGCTTTATATTCAACTGTTTAGCTAACATTCATGTTTTCATATACTTTTTACTTTTCAAAAATTATTTTTGCCATTTTTTTTGATTCCAATATTTTTAATTTTTTTTTTTTGTCTTATAATACGCTACACACCTAAAGTTGTTTGCGTGTATTTCTTTTAACTGAATTGTTCACTGTATTTTTCAGTTATCATTCGAGCGGCTGAAGTTGTACAACATGGATGCTGCTCGGTTTATCAGGACGGTTCTTGCAGATGATCTGGCAAATGAAGCAAAAAATTACAATACCTGTGCGTCTTAAAGTATTATTGTGATTTTTTATTCATTAGTATTAATATCTGTTTTCTCAATATTTCTTGTTAAAATTTAATTTGTGTTCTTCTGCATTTTCAGATAAAAGTCCTGCAGATGCACATGTTGTTATGAACTTGCCAGGCATGTCCTTACAGTTCCTTCCATATTTTCGCGGATGTTTGCATGACAAACTCAATTTGTCAGGTATGTGCATAGTTTTTTTTTTTTCAAAATAAGACATTTCACCAAATTGTACTTTGCTGTAATTTTGTTACAGACTCTACTCTTCCGTTTCCTTTCTACGCGCACTGTCATTTTTTCGTGAAAGCACCGGATGATCTGGATAATAATTGGTATTTTGATGAAGCGCAAAATTTAATCCGCAAAAGTCTCAAGTAAGAATAGTGAAAGATTTTTTGCTTGCTTAAATGAATATATTCAAATCTTCGGTCATTGTCTTAGCTTTTCGGTTTTTAGTATCTCGGAGTTGAGTTTTGCTGAAGTACATCACGTTCGAGATGTTGCTGGTCGTAAGCAGATGTTTTGTGCTACATTTCAACTTCCTGATGAATTTCTATTTTTCTCTGTCCCCAAAAAACAAGTGGGAGAAACCAAGAGTATAGAACGAGCAGAAGGAGACGAATACAGCAATGGCAGTAGTAATGATGAATGTGTTGAAGGAACATGCAAAAAACAGATTGAAGGATTGCAGCCCATGTTAAAAAAAAAGAAAGTTGAGGAAGAAATTTGAGAATGATGCTAATATTCGTTTAAAACTCATTTTTATTTAGCTTCACTCTTGCACTCCAAATCTTTTCCGTCTTGTAGTTTATTAAACTGCTAATCTTTTTGGGAAGTTTTATACCTCTCTAAGATTAGAATGACTCCAGTGACAGAGGCTTTCTAGTGATTTTTTTTTGTGATACTTTTTCAGAAAAAAAAATTTTTTCATTACAAATAAGAAATTGGTATGTTCCCAATCTTAACTTCCGCTTGCGGATTTGAAAGCATAGAACAGATGCTAACTAGAGTTTCAGCTTCTAATCACAGTACGAATAAACGAATAAAAAAAAATAATGGAATGAATCATGAGATTGATTGTATTTTGTGAATAAGTTTTTCAACTTATATTGTACCCTTCTGTTTTAATTGGATTTCGAATTGGAAACAGAAATTTTTATTTTGGCAATAACTCTTCACTTATTGTTATTATTGTGTCCTTTGTTAAAACGTTGAAATTTCGTGATGCTTCTTTTGACGGTAAGGATGTTTATTTTGATATTAATGATATTAATGTTTATTTTTGTATTTATGATTATGAAAATTAGAGAGTGAACTTACTTATGTGCTGTTGTTGGATAGGAGTATTCAAGAAATGAGGGTGATTTCGAAGTAAATAAGAGAAAGTTTTGCTATAAATGAAATGAGATATTAATATCTAGTTAGTATTGATTTAGAATTATTAGTTTTCAACTATAACTGATGCGTAATGTTGAAACCTTGAAAATTATGTTATGTAATGTTGAAACCTTGAAAATGAGGTAGAAATTAGCTGTCTGTTATGTTTGGAGCATTTCATTTCACGCATATTCCTATATACGCGTCACTGTGATGTTAAGTGGAATGTATGAGAATGATTCTAGTAAATTGTTGCAATTGAATGAAAATTCATCTTGAAATTAATTTAAGGGTCATTTCTGATTCGTAGTTTTCAGCTGTCTGTCAAAGACTACTCGAAAATTTCATTGCATCGGTTGACGTCTTCCTATATCTTTGGAAGATTTATCAAATCCTTGGATTGAATGGTATCTTTTAATAGTTGTATGTCTTCTATGTTTACTTCTTCAGGTCAATGCCTGCATAATTATGGTTAAATTTGTTGTGCTGCCATGCAAATTTTCGTCTGTGTTTGGAATGACCAGTTCATTTCGATCATGGAAGCCTTTCATCTTGGAAACTTCATCGGTCAGAAGTCTTCAAATCAGGAAATCTTTCGCAGAAAAGTTTTCTAACAGGTGTTTTAGCTAATTTTCTGCCAGCTTCGGCTTAACTGACTGTGGCTAGGTGACTTTCAAAACGAGAAGAGAATTTGGTGAATTGAAATGTTAATTCATTATTGTTCATCTAAAAGAGACTGTTTTGTTGAAATGATTTAAAGCACAATTATAAATTTATGAACTCTCATATGTTTTATTTATTGCAAGGAAACTTAAATTTAAATGTTATTAGATTAAATCATATGAATTGTCAGATTCCGGATTGATCGTCTAATGTATTTTGGTCCTGAATTTGCTTGCTTGGAATGGTTAATGGAATGTGGCTCAACCGAGGTCATATTGATTTTTATTCCTGTTCTGTTCTCTTGAAATCTAGCGTAATTCTGTGTCTCTTCGGGACAATAAAGGAAATTTTAAAAGTTAGCTTAACTGGTACCTTGAAAAGTTAGCATTAACAAGCTTTATTTTATTGATCCCGCGGATATCTTTGCTTACAGGTTATAATGAGTGATGGGACGTCGATCACAACCAGAGCACAAATGCGAAGTTACATCAGTAATTTTGGTTTCGATTTTAAAATCATTGTGAGATTTGAAATGTGATTTGGATTCGCTGAGAAATTTATCTTATCGAAAACTATGATTTTAAAACTATAAGAATGTTCAGCCGACCTCCACGATCGCTTTCAAATGGAGTCCACTGCTCCCAACAATTAGTATGAAAAAACTTGACGCGATTTATGAAATGCGATGGGCTAAAAAGCCGAATATATATATAGTAAAGGTGGTACTTTTAAATTCCGTTTATTTGTTAAAAGTATAGTTTTTGAGTTTAGATCTTTAGCGTTTGAATTTTAATTTAAAGGAGAATTCATAAGTGGGGCTGGTGATTGTTTCTGTTAAAACGTAATTTTTACATTAATCACTCAGGTCGATGGTAGTGATTCAGCTATTGGTGATCCAGGCTTTCAGTATTTCAAGGAGTGCCGACAAATAGAAGTCTTAAAATTGAATTTTTGTGACTTCTTCACCGACAAAGCAATTGAACATCTTGTTTCGGGACGACCGTCAAGGACTTTGAGGAACATTGTTTCTTTTTTACGTTATCTACTTAATCTAAATTATCCTGGTATTTTTAAACATTTATTTAATTCGAAGAACTCGAGTTGCAGTGCAAAGTATGGATAATGCTGAAAAAATTTAAATCATTCACATCAGTGAATATTTTCTTTTAATGCGTTTTTTGCTATATTTAAGGAGATTGTTGCGAATCCTTACATCAGCGATGACTTTATCAAGTGGATTAAACGAATACGTAGTTTACAGCGAGCACATTTTTATTTTTTACCATGTGTAAAACAACAAAGAGCCTCACTGCAAAGTTTGAAGCTGTCCTTACCATGCTGTCGACTTAGTTTCCCGGAATTAAAAGAAATCGGTTATGGATATGATCTCAGTACTGAAGACAGCAATATGACAAAGTATTATTTTTATCTTGGCGAAATTAGCTAGCTGTCTGTGTTGCATCATTAACGAACAGCCTCACTGCAAAGTTTCTCATGTCAACTTCCAGACATATTCAGCTAATAATAATTACCTGGTATTACACGGGAGAGGAGAAAAGACAAACCATAATTTTTTGGTAAAACTTGTTATTTTCAGTGCTTATAATACTGAGGTAAAACAAAAGCGGCAAGAAGATATCAAGTCCAATTAATGCTATAATCTTACTGTGCATGGTCTTTTATATAATTATTTGTAATTATAATATAAATTTCGTTCTGCAGATTTTTTTCTGCATGTGTTTATATGTTTATTGTTGTTGTTGAAAACGGAGAAAACCTGTTTTTGACGGACTTTCACGTACTTTGTTTTACTGATTCTAGGTCAAGAAAAAAGAATTAATGACTGTTTAATGGGTTCATGGTTCATGAAAGGTGAAAACAGCAAGTTGCAAAATAAGAATCCCACAAATATTGAAATTGTAGTTCTCAGAGGATATTTGTAGCAAAGTTCTTAATCGGGTAATCGTCGGTAGAATAAATCGAACGTATTGCCTTGGATTAAAGATGCTTTGTTCATTTGTTTGATTCTATTCGTTTCATAATATTTATATCATTTAGGCGCATGTATTACAAAACGAAGAATAAAAGTGTCCCCAAATAATTTTTTTGTTTTGATTTTAAACTTAAAAAATTGACTGATATGTGGTATAGGTTCTTATAAACTGGTGGTCATTGTAAATCAATATGAAATGTGAAATGCTGGAAAAAGTCCGAAAAAATATTGACTGATATGTGGTATATAACAATTCTTCAACATTTCTGTGTCTATGAAATCAATTAATCAATTTAAGGTCGTCCATGGCTTTAATTAGTTAAAGCCATGGAAAAAATGAAGAAAGTTAAATATGAATGTTCTTGCTTTTAGTCGAAAATTGTTTTAAAAAAAAGTAATTACCAAATAAGTGTGACAGTTTTATACAAAATTTGTTCGAAAAGAAATCAGTTAATTAATTGGGTGTGGATGGAGTCGCTGCTGTGAGCGACCAACAATTGCAGTTTACTTTGTGCATGCAAATTGTTTTGTTTCATTTTCCTTTGAATTTTACAACTTTTTTTTCCATGTTAGCGCTTGTCCCGCTTGGTTGCAGGGTCTGCTACTTTGGAGCGTTGTCTCGGTACTTACCGATTCTGTGCTATGCCAGTTGTTAATTCAACGATTCTTAGATCTCGATTTAACGTGTCTTGGTCTTCCTCGGAGTCGTTTTCCTTCTACTTCTATTTGAAGTCCTATCTTGGAGAGCTTCCGTGCATCGGCTCATAGGGAGTGACCATACCATTTGAGGCGCAACTCTCGGAGTTTGTCAGTGATGGGAGCTACATCGAATGTCGTCATTCGTTACATGTTCCAACCTAGTTATTGGCCAGAGCCCCATATATAGCCACTGGACGGATGACAGTTCTGTATATTGGACTTGAGGCGATCACCTATCTTCCTGTCGCAAGTGATTCCTGTTGTACTTCGCCATTTCGTCCAGATGGCAGACATTCTCGCGTTGATTTCTTCTATACAACCATCAGTGGATATTATTGAGCCGAGGTATTTGAAGCTGTTGCATCTTGTCAGATTAGTTCCACTGATTTGAATCGTGCCTCACTCATTTGGATCGGTCGTCGTGTATATAGTCTTCTTGATATTTAGCTGCGACCCGAACTCTTCGAGCTGATTGTGCCTCTTCTGTACTTGTTCTTCAGCTCGGCTTTGTTCTCTACGACCAGCAGGATGTCGTCTGCATATAATAGGGTCCATGGAGCTGGCTTCTGTAAGTCCTGTGTGGTGGAATCCATGACCAGGATAAAGAGTGGGAGGACAGTGCTGAGCCTTGATGTACTCCGTTATTTATTGGGAAATTCTCGGATTTTCCGGATGATAATACCTTACTTACGGTTTTTCGTATGGTAGTTGTACTCATCGAATGATTTCTTCGGAGACTCTATGTTGACATAATGCATACAAGTTTGCGTGGGAGCTTGTCGAGGACTTCCTCTAGATCGAGTAGTGCTATGTGGATTGGTTTCGGTTTTTCTCGATGCTTTTCTAGTAACAGTCGGGCGCCAGTAGTTTCACATTTCTTAACAAATCCAGCTTGGTTGACACTGAATCCGACAATCTCTCGGTCGAGTATTCTTTCGAATATTTTCATTGTATGTACTAGCAGTCTGATTGGACGGTAATTCTTGCAGTCTGCTGGGCCGCCCTTCTTCTTATGGGAAATGCGCTGCTACACTGCCATATATTCAGGATTTTGGATTCCGCCATGACTTTGTTGAAGAACTTCGTGAGCCATCTTGCTGTGTCCAATTTTTCGAACTTCCATATATCTGTAGGCAGGTAGTCAGGTCCTTTAGTCTTCTTTGTTTTTGAATGTTTCAGTGCTAACTTCGTCTACTGTTTTTTGATGCGAAGGTTCGTAAACTGGAGGACATTCAGGAATTGATGCGTAAGTGGATTCATCTTGTGGCACCATCATGAAGTCTTTTACTTGTTTAGGGTCGCTTAACAGTTTGCCATTTGAGTCGTTTATGCCGTGGAACCGCTCAATGTCAATGTCTTTAGTCTTCTGATGACTAATCTCATAAGTCGATATATGTCTTTCTCGCCATCTCTTGTGTTGAATCGTTGGTAAAGATCTCTGAATCGTCTCTCTTTTGTTCTGCCTACTATTCTCCTTGCAGCACATTTGACTCTACGATATGCTTACCAGTTATGCGGTTGGTCAGGAAGACATGTTATAATTGTTTCTTTTCTCGTACTATCGTTTTGACCTCGTCTGTCCACATCCAAGTCTTCTGTTTTCCGCATTACCAGGCTTGATACTCAATTACCACCTTTATTTAGGTCGTTTTGTCTGGTTGAATGTAAATGTTAACTTATTTCATCTCATATCTCTCATTCATCTATAGAGTCACAACCTTATATATTTAATAGAAGATGATAAAATTCTGTCATAAATTAAGAGCGAAAGAGAGATCAAAATAAAGACAAATTGATGATCAGAAATGGAAGTGATGATAATGTAAGGGATTCTTATCTTGTAAATATCATCGTATCAGCAAAATTAAAAATATTATGGCAATAAATGTGGGTTTTCGAAACCAAAAATACGGATAAAAATGTAGAATAAAATTAGATTAATCACTAAAAGAAGTTAAAATCAAGCTATTCAAAAAATGGAACAAATTTAAATCCTCCAACTATTTCATTCCAATTTAATTGAAATATTCCTTAAACTTCTCCTAGATTCAAATTAATCGTTTAATTTTATTCAATTATTTTTTCACCAATTTCTTATTACCAGCAAAAAAAATTTCATTCATAGTTTTATTTTCCCAAAAACAAAAACTTTTAAAGAACTTTACAAAAAAGGACTTTAAAAAATTCAAACAATTTAATTTGAATTAGTAGTTTTTCGAAAAAAATATTAGTAAGGAAGATTAGATTATCATACCGTTGCTTGATCATTGTATACAGCCTTGATTGAGTATCAGTTTGATGATATGAAATAAGTTATAAAGTAGTTGGAAGTATTTTATAGCAAGTTTTAAGTGATTTTTCTTCAAGTGCAAAATGTGACATATTTTATGAGAAAATATAAAGGGTGAAGTTATTAAGTTGTTTATGCAGTAAAGTTAGAAAGATGAAGAGGGAAAGAAGGATAAATATCGATGGATCGTTGAAGAGTCAAGTGAAAGAGAGAAGTAATATGATGAGATGATTCAATGATGTTTATCAAAGAAAATGAAATAAAAGAAAATAAAATATAATTGGGTCTAAGCCTAAAAGTTCCGTTCTTCTTTTCTGAACTAATCTTAGAAAATACATTAAATATTTTCCTTGAATCTCTAATTCAAGTTTTTTTGGTTAATTAAATCTTTTAGTCTTAAATTAGTTTGAGTTAGAAGGTCCTTTGGTAAAATTAAACAAAATGAATATAAAAAATTCCAACCGAAAAAGCTAAATATCTTAGTTCAGTTTTTTAGCCTCGGAATTAAGATTTTACTTAAGTCTTTTAAACTCAAATTAGAACTAACTTAGTTTTGCTAATTTCACATAAATAAAAGCGAAATGAGAAAAAAATAATTAAGTTTCTGAAATGGCAATGAAGTTTGAACGCCGTTTTCATCTGCGAAATTATCTTTCTTCTCAACAAATTTTGATATTTTAAAACTTTTGATAGAAAGTTTCAAAATGAAGATGACGGGAATAGTCAAAATGAAAATATTTTAAATCAAAAGAAAAGTGTACTTACGAATCTTCCAAGTTTTTGTCGTATTAACTGAATTAAAGAAATAGGGAAAAAAATCTCAACACCATGTATTATCTTGAATTATAATTGAACTTCAAATTAAATTTCATTTCCAACCTAAATTTCTGCTTAAGCGATGTTAATTAAAAAATGGGAAAACAAAATAAACACTTCAAAAACGGATGTGACTGTACTCATTTCTAGAACAGAATGTTATGAGATGATGAAAAATAAAGGCACAGAAAAATAAGTTTCAATAAAACAAGCACGCATTAAGAATAGAGACCAATCTAATGGTCCAATAAAAAGTCTAAATAAGCCAGGTGTTTGAGAATTGCTCCCAAATTTTTTTCATAGTATTGAGGAATGATATGTAATGACCTAATTCTGTGATGCTTGAAAAACATACGAAAAATTCATGATCTATTAGTTATGGAAGGAATAGAGAAATAGAATTCATTTTAAAATTTTAAAATTGGAAAAAATGGATAAAATACATGGAAATGCGTTCTAGATATTAGTTCACGTGACAATCACATGCATTGTTTATATCACGTCAACAACGCATTAACATTCCAATATCCAAATATTGAATTGCTTAATGCCAAGGAACGAGGCCTACTTAAACGTCTATGACAGTGTATAATCGTGTTACGAAAGTGTGACACTTACGTAGCTGAGTTGACATGCATACGAAGTGAACAGCTTAAGTTATTAATTAACCAAGCAAGAAAACGATTTACGTGAGCGAATTGATAATCACTTCATTTCAAGGGAACTTTAAATTTCAATAATTTTTGAAATATAACGAAAACAATGCTTCCCTACACACATACCAATACGATAAGGGCATGTATGCACGCATGTGACGCAGCGGAAAACCTGCTTACGTGCTGTAAGTGATGCATTGGTTTCCCCCCAATTTTTTCCACCAACAAGTTGATTCTAAAGGTAATCTCAGGAAACGGTAGCGTTATGAAATGCGTCTGTCCAGGTCTCCTAGTAGGATGAAACAGTGGATTGATTGTTTGTGGTGGTGTTCGATAAATCTGAGGATAAGGAGCTGTCTTAACGAGCATTTAGAGCCTTTATGATTAGTAATTGAGTATTTCATAATAATAAGTAACTAAGGTATTAGTAAAAGTTAATTACTTGTACAGGAAAGATACATTGATGAAATTATACAAATTATAAGCGCAAAATATAGCATGATCGTGAAGATTTCCCGGATGATAAGAAACATGATTGGAATAATAAAATATGAATATTTTCGGCAAATTTAAAAGTTTTGTTTTCAAATTCCACACGTACTTATTACGCAATACTTAATTGCTTATACCGGAAGGACACATTGATGAAATTATACAAAGTAAAATATTTACCGAGTTTTTACTTATATCAAAGATTAATTACTGGGAAGTAATCAATGGAACTTCCTTGATGTATTCCTGTTAACGAAAAGTAAGCATTTTTAGAAGTCAACCAAAATTTAATTGAAATTGTGACAAAAGATTAGCATTAATATACAGACAAAAAAAAAACTAACTCGGTGAAATTCGATTTAAAATGTAATATATCGGATGAGTCATCAACAGTATCCTGATCGTAGACAAATTTTTTCAATTGTTGTTCATCGAATGAAACTCTGAAAAACTCAAAAAAATCAAAAAAAACCAAATTAAAAACTTATTAAATTTCCAGTAAAATTATTTAAACTAGTCAATTTTGTTAATTAAAAGTAAGAAAAAAAAACCTCTTGAATGAATTAAAATCAGTGACATCCATCATTCAGAACTGTGCCAACAGCATGTACAACTGTGTATTCCTAACTGTTTCCTAATCTTAGAGTTAGATGAAGGTGTTATGCAAATTAATGCGACCATGAAACCAATGAGCATTTCTCGCATGGCAAACTAAGGTAACAGTTTCCGTTTCGTTTTTTTTCATCATATTTAACTTGATTTAATTGATTTTAGTCGTTTAAATTTTTTTTAATTTAAACGTTCGAACAATTATATAACAATGAAATGTTCAAAATGATAAAAACATTATGATAATGTATTTATTTTAAATTATAACCATCAAATAGCAATACTTTTTAAGTTTTTTGTTCCCGAAACGACCAAATAATTTGCGCATAATTGGATTACTGCCAATAGAATAATCGTTATTTTGATAAAATTATTGAGAATCAATAATTGTAGCTAAAAGTTAAAGCTTTGAAAATTGAAAAAAAAGATATAAAGTTAAAAAAACGATGGGAAAAATAATTCATACGAAGGACATTTTCATGAAAGAGAATTGTTGCAAGAAATTCAATTAAATTTACTAAAATCGAATGAAAGCGAGGTGGAAGTTAAGTGCAATCAGAATAAAAGTTATTAGCGATATCACATAGGTTGCTACAATTCCAAATTCAAAATGACTTTTGCTTACTAAGCATAGATAGGCAAATAAAGATAATGTCTATCAAACGGTACAGATAAATAATGAGAAAAGTAAGCTATAAATAATTACCAGTATTATTATCAAATATTCCAAATCATTAGCACTTCATTTTTTAGACTGTTTAAATTCATGATTGATAAACGCTCTAATCAGTTGATTAAATTATCAAACTACTGTAGAAGTGTTCCGTAAAGCCATTAAATTCGATTTTAAATAACTCAAATAATCAAGAAATATTTTTCATTGCAATTATCATTTGTGTAATCGTACAAGATAACAGTTATAATCGATAATTATGACAATTATACTGATAATAGCTAATGTTGTCATCAATACTAACAGTGATGTTGTCATCAATACTGACAGTGATGTTGTCATCAATACTAACAGTTATGTTGTCATCAATACTAACAATGATGTTGTCATCAATACTAACAGTGATGTTGTCATCAATACTGACAGTGATGTTGTCATCAATACTAACAGTGATGTTGTCATCAATACTAGTTATGTTGTCATCAATACTAACAGTTATGTTGTCATCAATACTAACAGTTATGTTGTCATCAATACTAACAGTGATGTTGTCATCAATACTAACAGTTATGTTGTCATCAATACTAACAATGATGTTGTCATCAATACTAACAGTGATGTTGTCATCAA
>JABVXS010000408.1:5877-33200 GCA_013365335.1 Madathamugadia hiepei
CTTTGCAATACAAATGACACTGAACATGTTTTTGGGATTATCGGGTTTTTATACTGCAGTTATCTAGATTGAGCTGGAGATTCGTAGTGATCACTGCACCCTCGCACACGTCAAAATTAAATTGCCTCCTTCCTGGTTGAAAACAGAAGAAGTTGGAAAGTCATTGCGGAGGCGCATTGAGTTATATTTTAAGCAAAGATTTATGACAATGATTAGTTAGTTAGCTTACTTTTAGTTTATGTAAACGTATTTCTTTGCAATACAAATGACACTGAACATGTTTTTGGGATTATCGGGTTTTTATACTGCAGTTATCTAGATTGAGCTGGAGATTCGTAGTGATTTTAGTGAGCTTCATGTTCCAACGATCGACAGCTGTCCGTCTGCTATGTCTCTTTTTGGAATTCACAAAAAAACTATGAAGAATAAGATAACCATGTTTCATGTTACCGTTATCACTGATATAGTTAAATAAGGTCAAAATCATAAAATTCTGTACAAATTTGCAGTCCTTCTTGATGAACCGTTTCTGGGAACTGAAAGCATGGGCACCTCTCACTAACTCGATAACTCATGTTTTGCTTAACAGCGAACTGAAAAACGTGGAATTAAGTGGAGCTATAAGTTCGAATTTTTAAATTTTCATGTCGGTCGAATTTGTTATAGCAATTAGTTCTCTACAAATCACCATTGCCATCGCGATTTGTTCACTCCAGATCATTGGTCCAGCTTCTTTTCTTCTTCCTGCTCTTATTTTTTTTGTTGGGTTGTGAATTATTGCCAACACTATTTCAGTCAAAGCTAAGTTCTGAAGTATTGCCAACACCATTTCTATCTTAGGGTAACTGATTGAAAGAGGAAAAAACAAACGCAGATCGATTTCCGTTAGTCTATTGCAATGGAAAAATAAGCTTTGTAATGAAGCTATTCGTGATTGACATGCAAAATTCTTTCAACTGTTAACGTGTTCCTTTTTATCGCATTTAATTTTATCAATTAAATGAAATCGTGGAAACGAAACTTTGTTCCAAAGATTTTGATGTTTTTTTCGTAGTATTTGAACTAAATGTTGTTGATTTGATTTTAATTTCATTTCAAACCATTTTGTTTGTTGGCATGTAATTTTTATGGCAAATTACAGTTCCGCTTTGCAATCCAATCCCAATGGAATCCAAGAAAACGTGCATTCCTGCCTTATGTGTTACGTTTCCTTCGCATACTATTCGGATGATTTCTTATCTTTTTGTATATGATAAGCCAGTTGCTCATCACTTTCTATTTCATATTGTATAAATCTAGGTTCAAATTTCAAAGTTGGAAGGACCAGTGAGTTCACGAACTCTGTTAACAACCTATAAATCAACTGATAGGATGAATAGTCCAACGAATCACCGTGGAATGAGTTCTTTTGACTTCTGTAAATGAAAATAGTATGGAAGAGCTCAAAGATGTGTTACTTCCGTTTCTGCTATATATTAGACTGTGCGACACCTTTCCAATGACGGCCACATTTGTGTTTTGACGTATTTGACCTCAGAAACTCATTGACTGTGTGACAAGTGGTAGCATTACAAACCACGCACGTATAAATATGCGTGACCTGACTGATACGGCTTACGTTGAACCGATTGTAGAAGAATGCATGTTCGCTGCAACTTTCCACACACTTTATAAGATGCGGTTCCGTGGTGGCAGTTTTAATGCATGCACCTTATGTGCGTGCTGTGCGAATTGTTTAAATGCGGGACAACGCAGGTGCGGTGTTGCAGTGTGCAACGACCCAATTGCTGAAAATGTTTCCCATATCGCTGCCCGCCCCGGGTTTCGTACACTTCATCGTCACTTCCACCTGCGCATCCCTCTCATGTCGCCTCCTGCACAAATCTTGTTTTCACCGCCGCTGTCAACAATTTCTGCTGTCGTGCTCGTAGCGCCATCCTTTATTATACTTCTGGTACCAGTGATATCGTTCTCGAGCACACTTCATGAACTAGTGTAATGATAATGAAACCAAAACATCGTCCTGTAACGTAATTATTCCATTGTTTTGTAGGAATAAAAGTCAGCGTCTGCAACACACACTCCTTGATCTTCGTAGATCCCAAGTGTTTATTTCTTGTGAACGGTAAGTAAAAACTTGTACATTTCAATGTTTAATTAACTTTATTTATTTTTTTCACTGTACATTCTGTGAATGGTAGAATGAGTTGTTTGATATTTCAGTTCTTTGTTTGAAGTATACTTTCTTCTCATCGCATTGGGTATTTCAAAGAGTTTTCAATATCAGAAATGAACTTTATAAAGGTCTTTGATCAGTATCGCAGACAGAAAACAGCTGAGTATATCTACAAAATTCATCAGTGCGATTCACAGAATTTGGGGTGCATAGTTTGAAAGGTTATTTAATCTATCGCTATACATCGTTTGAGCACCCTTACATTGAACAATTGGGAAAATAGAACTGTATTAGATAATTTCTAGCGGAATCAACATTTCACCGGTAAAATGCGAGACTTTTCACTTCGGTAATTGAAAATGAGGATGACCACTTGTGACCGGATCTATCCTCATGTTAAAGATTATGACATGTGATGGCGAGTTACGAATTTACAGCTATCGTTTTGTGTATTTAGATGACTGTGATTTCGTTTGAATGGTCCAATCATCTTTATTTTGGTGTGTTTTGTGGAAAGCCAGTCTATACATACCTGTGGATGTGCCTGTCTATGTGTGGACATGAATACATGCATGACATGTATAGAGGTGGTGGGACACCTAGCATAGGTGTTTCAGGTTTCAGCAATCGTCCCCGTTTCCAGTGGAGTAATAGAAGAATTTTTCTTCGATAGTGAAGAATTTTCTATCTTAAAAATGCTCCAGTTTCATTACCCGTTAACACACACGCCAGTTGCTCTCCGTTCATCGGACTTTCTCATCGTACCCGTCACCAACAGCCCAACATCACTTTCTCCTAAATAAAATTGTTCGGGGAAACCGAAAAGCTCTGCTAAACATGACTAACTTACATTAATGAAATCACTTTTCAGTGTATTAATTAATATCTTTTTGCCTTCGGTAAGTGGAAATCAGTTTATATTCATCACTTTTACCTTTCTGTGCTTGAATCCCCAAATTTTTGACTCACTGAGTTTTGCAAATATTTGCTAGAACGTAATTTCAGCTCGCTACACCTCTAAGAAATCAGCACCCAATAAAATTTAGGAGTTTTTAGAAAGAATCCGTGCATACTGATTACGGCCTGCATTGAATTGTCCTTGACATTTCACCTTGAACTTTCAGGTGATTTGTCGTAGAGTGTTTCCTTATTCGAGACTCGAACCTTTCTCGCTCGTTAATTTGGTTGTATTAGTACTCGTCATTAGTGGTTTGGGTTTCGAGCGACACAGTGCAATTATCTGGTTGCTCAAAACGCAAAGCAACTAAAAATATGTCTAAAAAAGTTACGGAGCGAAATTAGCGGAAATGTATTTAAAATAATCGAATAGCCAAAAGTGCAATCTTTGTTAACTGTTTTAAGAAAAATGTTGCTAATTACCATTTCTCCGGTTTTGATGCGTAGGTAGTGATCACAGTGGCCGGTTCATCTTCGATTTTTCGTGTTAAGAAGAACAACTAGAAATGGCTGAACTTTCAATAATTACTTTTAATCTCTAAATATCGTTGTCGTTGAAGTACTTAGACGTTTTTTTTTTTCAGTTAACTGCATTGATTGAGCGGTATCACTTCTCCGATTAAGTAGACGAGCTCCAGCGATTTCTTGAATCACAACTAGTTTCTGGATTACTGCGAACCTTCCGAAGTTTCATCCCTTAGCGAAACTTTGATTAGCAATTGTTATGTCAGCAAATGTTTCAGGTCCTTAACATTAATCCACTTTAGATTAACTTTAAACAGTCGCAGCCCTAACATCGTTTCTTTATCCCCAGACAAACATGAGTGAAACAGACAGTTAATGATGAATCATTTGCAGAAATTTAAGAGCATAAAGTTTGAATTAGAATAATCTGTAATATAATCACGTTTATCTACAAACCCATAAATTTCATATAGCAAATCTTATAAACTCGCGGTTGCTGTATCTGTATATAGTTGTTGTAGTAGATAATGAAGTGAAAGCATTTATTTAATTGTGAGATGAATAACCAGTTATGACCGGGAAGAAGCTTAAATAAATGATCAGTTTTAAAAATTGCAACAGATTCGTAGATTCGTTTATTATTTTCTTTTAAATGAATATGTTAAAACCATGGTGATTCAGCACTCGCTCGTGGTATCCAATATTTCTCTTCATCTCATAAACGTGAGTACTGCAGTTCGTGATTTCCCGTTCTTGTTGAATCTTTTCACAATTATCAGTCCGAATCAGTAAGGACTGCATTTGGATATCTTATTTCTTATCGTGTTTCCTGTCAGAATGCATTCATGATAGGTTCCTTCCATTTCCGCTTCTTATGAGAATCCTCAAGAGGTAAAAATTGTTTCTTACTGGAAATGGATGTATAATAAGTGGTAGTAATAACAACAATGATAATAATAATTAGCAATTATAATAATTTCTCCAGTTGCTTTCTGTAGTAATAATAATTAATAATAACAATGACAACAGTTATAATAATATTAGACAATGAGAATTAGTTAATAAGCATCAATAAATGTAATATTATTGATGGTAATTTTACTAATAATTACTACTTATTCTTATCAACATTATTATTATTACTTATTGATTATTGTTTATAATAATAACAATCATTATTATCGTTTATTGTTGTCATTATGTGTTGTTATTATTATTGCCGTTAATTTTTATTTAAAATTTTGTTACAGTTGCTGATATCTTCGCAGAAAGTATAATATATATGATTGACTTTGAGGTAGAGAATTTGTTGTGCGGATTTCATCAGGTTTCGTCTGAACTCGCCGATTCTTATTCTACAGTTCCGGAAACATGCACATTGGTAGATTCCGTCACATTACACAATGTGGATTTACAGAAGTGACGGAAGAGTTCGCCATAGTTTTCTTATTCAGTTGATTCACTACACTAAAGAAGCAGGAATTCGAGGGATAATGACTGTGGGACGCAACAATACTTGACCTAGCTTGAGTGTGTCCTCGCAACCATATTTAAATAAGCTGAGACATCCTGGCAGCAGTTTGAAGATCTTCACTTCAGCAGGGGACCGCGACAAAAGAGCTTGAGAATCCATGGAATCTCATCCTCAACAACCGTTAACGTAACAAATACGGCTTTGCTGTTTTTTCTTTTTTATTCATTCCACACCGTCCTTGCGCCACCTGCAGAAGCCAACAAAGTGAAGTGTTGCAGTTCTGCAAAATCCCCTGTAAACGGTACGAAGTACGGCGATGCGCATAAGGCTGGCTTTTCATCCCTGCAATATGGTTCAAATAATTCGGTTACTTCGATGGTCTTTCATGCTAGTAAAATTTACTGTTATGTTAATATTTTATTCCCTCACTTTCTTTTTCTGAAGGTTCAGCCTGGAAAACTCCATCTTATGGCAAGTTCTCCTACTTCATTCCTCGCGCGCTCGTTCCTCATTTTTTTGCTTTCGTCGTCGGTATTTATATTTGCGTATTAATGTGGCAAAACATCGAGTGCAATCTCAATTCTTCGTTTGCCTTTCAGTCCTTCGAAAATCCTTCTTCCAATTCCATTTCCTAAGCATTCTTTTTCTTTTTATCTCATCTTATTGAAGTTTCATCAAAAGTTTGCTACCGAAAATTCCCACTGTTCCGGTGTGCTTCTTCATCAACCTGTGTAAAATATATCGGAATCTCTTTAAATTCTACATCTTTGTGGTCTGTCTTCCATATTGTAAATTTTTTCATTTTTGTGATTCTCAAGTTTAAGGAAAATATTTCCTTGAAATAAATGTATTTGTATGAGGAGAATTACTAACACAAAAGTTAACAAGAAGAATACAATGCTTTGAAAGGCATGCAACTTCGAGTGCTGACAACATACTGAAACGAAGTTTGTGGAAATTCAGTGATGTGGCTCCTTACAGTGTCAGTTTTTTTTTTACGTCATTCAACTGAATTGGAAAGATAAAAAGCCTAAAATAATGGCAAGCGTGAAAATCCAAACAGATTGAACTTCCCAGCAAGACCAAAACCTTGTCAAACGGTTGTCAAGCCTCCACTGCCACTTTTAATGATATACTTCAGAAAAGGGTCCCCTGTCCCTCATGTCTTCATATTCCGTTCTCCAACTTCCTGTTCAGTATTCAGTGATACAGTGCGAAGTCCTACAGTTGACTTTCGCACCAACTTCACTAAATAATTTCGTTGCTTATAATCACTTATTTGGCCTCAGTTTTCTGTTAAATTCATTCCATCTTTGAAATCATAGGCGCTTTTGTCGCGGATTTTGCTGGCAATGCAGTACGGTCAGTTCTGAGTAAAAATCAATGTCATCTAGAATTTAAAATCCAGCGCAGAAATTTGAAAGTATTTGAAGTAGTTAGTTCACTTACATATGCCTACTTGATTTTGAAAGTTTTTTAAAGTGGTTTTTCATTAACTAAGTTATCCCGAATTGAGAACGTCTCGTAAATTTTCGACGCCTATAATTTCATCCAATTACATATAATTCTTGTAGCATATTCATAGCATTTTGATATTGCCATTGCATACCATGAAGACAGCCTTAAATATCGTAAATTTATTAAAAACTAAGTTTTATGGCTGTTCTTGCTGTGAATTGCATTGGGTATTCTTATCCAAATTACAGTTATCGAAATTCGTTTTGTAAAGAACTTCACTGAGCTGCAGCATTACGAATGATGTAATCAGACAATATATGAATAAATTCAGACAAACTGTTTAATCACCGTTTATGATTGTGATTTGATGTTGAACATTTTTGAGAGATAATTTTTCAAATACGGCTACAGCGTTAAAATGTAGTTGATTTTGAATAATCTGGAAATTTTATTTGATGAAGAAATAAGGGCATTAGGTTCTTCGATATTTAAGCTAATGCTGATGGATTAGGAATTTATTAAGATTGGCTTTTGTGTGATAGTACAAGAAAAGTATGCAAAGAATGTCTTTTCAACAAATATCTCCGTGTTGTAACTATTGTGAGATTTTTAAGGCAGATTGGCATGCAATTAAAAACAAGGCACTATGTTTTTACAATTTCAATTTCAAACATGACTCTTACATTGATGTGAAGCACCGTTAAAATTAAGCAATGGCTTTCATTTTAATTATTTTTTTGAGAATTATCAATATATATTTTGTCTCAACGCTCATCTACGTGACTTCGTTTTTCAAGTTTTTGCATAAAATGTTTTTTATTCAGGTCTAATGCTTCACAGTCTCTGACATTATAAAAGCCAATCCTGTCTTCAAAAACACGTAAAGCGATAGCAGGGCTGCCTGCAGCCAGGCGCCATCAACCAGTACCATTCGAAATTTCCAAGTATGTTGCCAAAGTTTTATTGTTGAAATTGAATTTGGACTGACTGAATTTCCATCTAATTTTAAAAAAATAAGGAAGAGTATTACAGAGTGAATCAACACCGCTGTTCTGACTTAACAAAAGCTTCACGAAAAAAAAAAGAAGAAACGTACTGAAACATTTGCCAACCCATTTAATTTCATCGGCAAAGTTTCTTCCCTAAGTAGTCTCACTTTAGTATAAACATTGGTGAATCTCACATGCAGTTAGAGGATCACTAGAGAGACCGTATGATTAAAACCACTGATAGCACAAGATGCTTTTAGCTGAGCTGGTGTAACTTTTCGAAGAATTTTAGTTTACTGCTGATGGTACTGACAACGAAGATACTGTCAGGGTTGTTACAGTGTCTCCATCATAATTATTGGCTTGTGGTAGTAATACCATGATGATATTCATGTTTCCCTCCGACGGAGGTGTGAAGCAGAAAGGATGCTGGAAAGCAGAGTACCCTTTTCCACTCATCCAGTCCAGAAACTTTGGTAGCAAATGATTGCATATTGGCGACATCTTTAGGTTCCTTTCTGATCAGAGTCTGATCATAAGCTAATTGTGCCACTATGCAACAGCAATGCAATAAATAGCTTATAATTATTGCATTTCTTTGTTGTTGAGATGAGTGATGATGAGTTCATCTTGCTTCATCAGTCAAGCTTGATGATGATGCTTATTTGCTGTCGTTGACAATGATTTTGCGTGGGCAGAACGATGTTTAAGAAAGGAAGAATAGCAAAGGTAGGAAAGGAGTTGTAATACTTCACATCTTTACACTTCTTTACTTGCCTTTCACATGTCTTCTTTTTTCCAATACGAGCTTCTGTAAAAAAAGGTAGAACCAACTGACCATATATAGTTGGGTTTTTTTCTTCGTTTTCCAACTGAACAATGATTAGCTTTTGCTGTGGCATATTTGACTGAATCAGCTAGGCATTTCGTGCTTTGTAAATAGGATTAAAAGATTATGGGATATTTAATTATCTGATTAATGTTAGAAGCTGAAAGAGATAGGGGAGTGACAACGTGTTCCTGTTCAAGGATGATACATTTTCCAGGTGGGTAGAATGCTGAAAATCGAAGAAAGTGTGACTTTTCTCTAATCTTATTTATTTCAGCAAAAATTGGTGTTTCTAGCGATTGTCTCAGCAGATATTTCTGAGCCTAATTAAGGAATTTATCAAAGCAAAATTTCCGATTTTTTTTCCTGACAATGACAATCTTGTTATTAATGTTGCTTTAAAATGTTTTGTTACAAACAATAGATGGAGTTCTGTTTTTAGCGGTTATCCTACAAGCTCACGACATCCGTCAGCATCTGGTTCAAGTTCGTACTATTATTCACGTAGTGGAGGCTACTTATCATCAAATGCTCCTTCTCCGGCAATACCGCCATATAATAATGTTGTAGCACAGCAGCACAACGGGGTCATCGAAAATCCGGCAATGATTGTTCATGGTTGGTTGATTTCAAACTGTCATTTCCAGTCATCCTCTGTATATATGATTTAAACTTTACTGCTGATTTAGGTAATAGCCGTCATCCGAGTACTGTAGAGAGTGAAACACCATCTTACTGGGTCGAACATTTGGCAACATTTGCTGTTGGACGAGAATTTGGTTTGCAATATCCAGAAGATGGTGTCAGGAAATTGAAACAGCTGGAGAATAGTAGTGCTATATGGGCACAACCAATGGTACTCAGGTTGCGACCCAGAGTTGTATCAGTTGAAGACGAAAATGGAGTAAGAATTATTTTACTTTTTCTTGATGGTTAAATTTTGAAATACAAAACTTCTTGTAAAGAAACCCCAAAAAATAGAGTAGAAAACCAAGCTGAATCTCTAATACTTTTCATGTAAAAATGTTTACGCTCCAACACACAGGACGAAGCCTTTTTGTGTACTCCCAGCGTAAATTATTGAGTTACGAAAGTTTTATCCGAACAAAACTCCAGTGTCTTCGACACATTCGATCAATACAAATCTTTGCAAACGTTTACATCTTTCTTCCTTACATCCTGACTCACAAATATCCAACTTCAACTGTGATTGTTTAGAATTGTGAATCTGCAGAGTTTCTTGGAATTCTCGACAAATTAGTATGTAGTCTCAGAGAAACTCTGACTTGTTTTTGTTTCACTTCAAATAAAATTCTACGCTTTCATCTTTTTACCTTGTTTTAGGATCTTGTTGAACAATTTCCTATGGAACACATAACAAATCCTACTGCACATTTGTCTACCAATCCCCGAGACGTGTACAACAATATTTTATTATTTATCGTTAAAGAAGATAAAAGACGTGGGAGAAGCTCGAATCCCACCGAAATGCATATTTTCCAGGTGTTTCATTCTTTGTAAAGGTTTTTCAGCTTTTTCTGAATTTGAAAATCTTTTGAAGATGAACATTTGAAATAATGAATTGCTTTTGGTACATATATTATGAGGTTGTCATCCCAATTGCAAGTTATGGCTAAATAAAATCTTGGATTGCCTTTTTAAGAATGTTTTTTAATGTCGCATTGAAGGTAAAATAGGCATCCGTAATGAAATTACGATGGAATTCTTTTAATCTTGACAATTCAGGTAAACACGAGTTGTGATAAACCTTTTTATAGTGCAATCGTGTCTCGGCAAATGATGTTGTGGATGACATTAAGGCATTTATTTTGGGGCACTACAGAAAGGTAAGAACGGGACGGCGCGATACGGGCTTCACGATTGGATATCATCCACCGTTCGTGATGGGTACATTTTTCCTTTTTTCATTTAATTATGAACTGAACTGTTCGTTAGTTCTTTAACAATGCCGTTAACTTTGAATTGTAGAATGAGCGACTACAAATATATTGTAAAATTTTGCTTTTAGATGTACTGTTATTACTTAAAATTGACTCTGAGCAGTATTTGTAAGATATGTTAATGCTTATTTGTTTCAGGGCCACCAAGTCGATGTTATCATGATAATACTTCCGCTAGTTCTGACAATAGTGAATCATTTGAAAGAGATGTGGTAAGTTCTGGTATTTTACATGAAGAAACCAGAGTAGAAGTTCTTTTCCCGGTCAAATTCATATCTTATTTTGCTCTTTTTTAATCTTTTATAGTTTATTGCAATACACGGTAAATTATCCAGCATATCGAAATTTATGGTGCTCCGTAATGTTAACCAAATTTCATTGATTTTATTTTCTCATTATGTAACTTCTACTCAAGAATTTTTCAAGATTGATTACTAAATTAAACATAAGTCTGAATTCTGTCTAAATTTAAAAAGTTTTGCTGAAAACTTTTGTCTGGTTTCACAGGATTTCAAATATCTCCGATTTTTTCTTTTTTAGAACACATTAAATCGGTGTTTCGATGATATAGAGCGATTTGTTTCTCGTATACAGTCAGCTGCAATTGCTCAGCGTGAACTTGAAGCTCAAGCACATCGGCAACGTATCCATCGTAAGCAGGGCTCACGTGCACCTTTTGATCCACAGAGTGGTATTTTGCAGATGCGCGCACAACTTCCCGCAGAGTTTGAATTTGTTGATATTTTGCAAAAATTCAAGCTGTCGTTCAATTTGTTGGTAAGTTAGTTGCGATTGTTTTAGCAAGTTATCGTATCCTTTAATAAGAAATAATTCTATACTTTGATTATTTTTGAAATTAAAATTATTTTGAAATAGTTTTTCGACGCAAACCGAAACAAATGGAAATGTAGTTTTACATTTTCAGTGGTATTTTTTAACAATACATGTTTGAAATTTATTAATACCAAAATGGTTTTCATTTAATTTGTTAAAAAATGAATTTTTTATCAGGCTAAGCTAAAAAATCACATTCATGAACCAAATGCACCGGAATTATTACATTTTCTTTTTACTCCGCTCACAATCATACTTGACGCCTGTCGTTGGGGTCGTGGAAAAAATGTCGCTCCTCAGGTATGATTTTTGATGGTTATCGAGGATTGCCATCCTATTCATTTCATAGATTTTCAGAACAATATCCATCACTACTTTTAAACAAATAGCATAGAAAATGAAGTTAGGCATGATAAAAAAGGCAAAGAGATGACTTGTCATGTTTGGTGCTGTAGTGGGCAGATACTCAAACTACTAGCTGTCACTACAATTTTTATTGAAATTGGGATCATTTTGGTTTTTAGGTCGTCTCTCCGTTGCTTTTACGCGAAACTTGCGAATTATTGCAGAACTGCTTAACAAGCAGAGAGTCTGATGTGTGGATGGCCATGGGAGAAGCATGGAGAATACCTCCGTCTGTTTTTGGCAAATTCCATTCATTTTACTTATGTTAACCAACCATTGCTATTTTTCATTTGTTTCAAGGCAATTTAGTTTTGTAGAAACTAGCATAATTTTTTGCGTAACGAGTGTGAAATACGAATAAATTCAGATTTAGCGATTTTGTTTGAAGCCAAAACATTTTGATAGGAAGCTGTATTTTTAAATTGAATTGCAGGGAAGATTGGATTGGACTACTCCCGAAACCTTATAGACCTATATTTTTGGATGGCTTTGCACCCTATGGTTATCCAGATAACTATAATGTTCCACGGAGTCCTCCGCGAAATCAAACAGTGCCGCAACCGATTCATCGTGGTGTTAGTGCTCCACCACCACTTACCCAAAATTCTTATACTCATCGACCGCCCATCAGGGATCGCTCTGTTGATAATGTACGGGCTTTCGTTTGGAGTTTTTCTTTACATAGTAAATCTAGCGTATTTTCAAATAACTGCATTGCTTTTACCATGCTAGTGTACTTTCTTCCTTTTATTTGCCAGCAATACTTCTTCAGTTTGTTTTTTTGCGTAACGTTTATTCTAAATTGGTAATGATATTATTGATGAATTGTATTCCTAGCTGGCGCCGCTTATAGCAATCATATTATTTGGGAATCTGAGTCCATACATTATTTTTTGATTGTTGGAAATTGTCAACTTTTTTTTTGAACATTTCATCTTTAGTTAAATATGGATCTTGGTCATATGTCTCTAGAAAAGGAGCGCCTGGATTTTGAAAGAGAAAAAATTGCGGAGCGTGAAAGACGACTTATTGAAGATGAGCGCCGAATCCAGTATGTTTTTCAACTAGCACATAACAAAAAGAATAAGGACCCTTGTGGCGAATGATATCACTTTTCACTGAAACATTCTGATTCTTCGTTAGGAATTGTGTATGTTGGAACGAAGTTGGAAAAAAGTTATTTACTCGTGCGATTTGGTACTTGTAAGGCTCAGAGGAAGAATCGCCACTTTCCACTTGCATCTATAAGAGTTATCCATTTTTTTTCTATTTTGCTATCTGCACCAGGTAAACTGGATTTGGTATGCTTTCTAGACAGGAAAAACAGCGCTTAGCAGCCGAAAAAGAAATGATGGCACAAGAAGCTGAACAGAGATCAGTGGGTAGCAGTTACATGGCTAAACCGAATGAGTAAATTTCTTTAAAACTATGTATTTCCTCGTTCAATTTCCTCTTCGGCTTGGGTCTCATTGCTGTTGTCATTATTTTCAATGAATATGATTACTTATTCTAAGAAGAAACTGCAGGACATCACGTCAGCCGTCACCAGTTATTTTGCGAAGGCAGCTTTATCAGTCGCAGTCAAACGACGGTGAACAGCAGCATATGACTTCGTTATTCGGACCGATTTTACAAGAGCAGAGTCCACGACAACGAGCCTTTTTAGACGACATTATAGCTCGTCGTGGCAAACTCGTACAAGTCACGCATACTCGAGTTGCACAAAACCCAAAAGAATTAACTGTCAGTCAAGGTGAATTTCTTGAGGTGAGTTCAGAAGTTCGAAAGACTGGAATTGTGGGCTGTTATAGCATTTGAATTTTATATTTTTGTGCTCCTTATTTAGATTTTATCCAGTTAAGTGTTAAGTTGGTAAGCTAAATAAAATTGTAACATTACAGGTCCTAAACGATAATAAAAATTGGTGGGAGTGCACAAATGTTCACCACCGTGTTGGTTACGTTCCGCACACTATATTATCTGTTGTAAGCGTAGATCATAGTTCTCATCAGCCATTACCACCTCAGGACCCGACTATCCACGCAGTGAGTATGTCACTCAATTTTACACATGCGAAATGTGTGTTTGCCCATTACATTTTTATTTCAACCGATCGTGTTATCTCAAGCAATTGTTGGGAGTGGTCTGAAATCTGTCTCAGAAATTGAGCTTGTAAATCAGACATACGATAGGTTTAAGAGCCGAACATCTTGTCGTTTCCCATTTTAGAAAGCCGAAATTTACTCTTTTTATTTACAGGGTCGGATGACATCGCAGGGAAATCCAGTACCTCATCATGGAGCATCTTTGTCAATTAGTCCTCGTCCGGGCGTTATGAGTGACGATGCACCCGATTACATTAAACAACGGCAAGGCAAACGAGGAGAATTCCGATACTTTTAGCGTTTTCTAGTCACTAAATGCTTCATATCGTATTAAATCTTCAGTATGATTTTTGGAAATTATAAGCAAACCTTCTCACTGGGAAATTGGTCGAACGATGCTTTCGAGTAGATTTATATTATTTTTTGATTATTATTATTTATTAAATTAATTTTATTTCTCCGAAGAGTATTTTATTTTTTTCAATTAGTTAACATTAACACTGCACAGTTCGATAGCTCTTATTCAAATATATTTCTTAACAATCACTTTAACCATGTGTTCAAGTTCTTTGCTCATCTCAATTTCAACTTCGTATTTAAAAATTTTTGTTTTCATTTTCGCAAACTTTCGTGAAAATTTAAATGGAAACACTTCATTGATTGGTTGTAGCGGCAAATTTTTAGTTGAGATTGATGTTATTTTTGTTTTCACACTCAGTTTCGCTCGTTTTTCAATTTTTACTGGGACATGTATTAGTTTAGCAAATCTAAATTTCAATATGTTTTAATGTTTTCAAATACAGGTTTTCAAGATCGGATTTTAAACATACTAAAAACCGAATACTTTGAGTTTAAAACTTTAAACTAAAAATGTGCACAACTACATTACATCACATACCAAATTACAAACATTGGCAGCTCGCATTGCTCTTCAGTATGACTTCCCTATTACATGCCAAAAAGGAGCATTATCATTTTTGAGCGAAGGATTGTGCAGTACCTGGCACTCCATTCAAAGAGAGTTAAAATGCTCTCAGAAAACGGTGGAATGAATGGTGATAGCTGTATGAAGTTCTACTTGTCACTGTCACAAAAATTGAGATCATGCATGGGAGTAGTCAAATTGCTGCAGTTTTCCACTAATTGAATCTCAGTTATATGCAATCATTGTACATGGCTAGTCCGGGAAATCTGGAGGGCTTGTAAATTATATTTTCCAAAATTTGCTGTAGGTTCCAGTGTTTAGTGTCAGCCTTACATGATTCAGCAACTTTTCCTGCAAAATTTTGATACAGTTCATTTGAACATATTTTGTAAAAAAACGTGGGCAAGAAAATTCTATTCACGGAGACCGAAGATCGCGAATCTGATATCGCATGAAGTTTTATACAACTAATATCTGCTTTTGTAGAATGTGGAACCACAATTTAAAGAGTTCTAAGAATAGATTTTGAATGCGAAGAATGTGGAACTATGCTGAAGGAAGAAAGTTGATCTCATATTTCGAATTAATGGAGGTTTTAAAGTGCAGCTTTTTGAGTTTTAGATCATTTCTCAATGGGTGCGACGCTCTCGTAGCAATTTTTCATTTACACTTAATTTGAAATCAGCTCTCCAAAATTTATGAAGACATAATTGCAAAAAAAGTCGCATATATAGTGTATAATACCTCACTCAAATTACTATCCATTATCAGCAGTTCAGGACGCATATTAGTGTGGTCATTTGTTTGTGCATTTGCGGTTATTTTCAAAAAAATGTGCTGCAGTATGCCGATTTTGGCATACTTGACAAAGCTACTACCCATCGTTATTTTGATGACGCCTCTCCAGACAAATCTTTCAAAGATCTCACGGAGTAAAGGCCGATAAGTCAATCCGTCTGACGTAGAAAAGTGTAGCGGAATCGATTTTCCGGGAAGGACGAAGTGAAAGTGTTTCTGTGATCCGGGTATACATATTGATGTTATTCAGCGAATTTACCTGTTTGCAAGCGCTGGTGTACTTGTCAAAGTATATTGTGCGGAAATGATACAGACTAGTTGTAGCGACAGCGACAGCCGTAAAATCGCTAAGCAATATCACCGGCGTGCAATCTAGCCATGGCTATTGTCGGTGATTGGCAGATGGAAAAGTAGGTTTTACCTTACCAAACGAGGCTAAGAATTGTGGACATTAGAGGAATAGTGGGTGCAATACCTGCCGACACTTCGTTGCCATCAGGAATTTCTGGAACATGACATGCATGTATGGGTTTTGGGGTTCTCTTGAACAATTGCTGAATGAAACCATACGAATCAGTTGGCAAATGTTTAAGGCTCATTAAGATTTTCTAGCATCACCATTCTTTTCTTTGCTTGTCCATTGCTGGCATTTCCTAACTGCACCAAAATCTTAAAATTTTTTGAAAATGAAGATTCCTAATCTAAACAAGGTTTTTACAGCAATATATGTGCTAGCAGCTAGCATGATGAACAATTAAACAAATATTTTGGCAAATTTCAGTTGAGGAATCTTTTTTATTTTCTTTGGTAATACTTGACTGTTGCTTTGTTAACAGTTTCCAAGTGAAAGGCCAGAAAGGTCATTGTCTTTCATCGACTCAAGGCAATACTAAAAGAAAATGGTAGAGGATAAGAAGGGGGGTAATCTAGGCCGCTTATTTTCCATCAAGCTTTGCTTAAACTTTAATGGTACAATAAAGATCGAATACGAGCGCGTTTGCATTTCACCCGGATCGTTATTGAAAAAACAACTTTTGCTGAACTCGGTTTGTGTAATCTGAAATTCAGTACACATCGAAAATGTTTTTCCAAACAGCTTGTACCCATAAAGCAATTATTGATAAAAGAAATCACTCGGATTGTTTATTCTTCGACGTATGACATGCTATCTGGTTTGTCTAAATGCTGACCGAAGCATGTAGTAATCTCCATTTGGGAAATTTTTTATGACTGAAATCAGAGGATTTAAAATTGTTGTGGTGTAAGGAAAAATATTACAGCTTGAGTTGATGAGAGTTATCTTTGTAGTCTGTGAAATGACTGCTCCATGAATCACCAGTGAGAAGAATCAGGAATCCTGTTTCATTTTTAAATTCATGAAACTTTACTATAATCTGTTCTCATAAACTGCACATGCACACAAAATATTCCGCATCAGTATTCAGATGGATCAATCTAAAGAAGTACTTACATTTCGATTTTTTCTTTGCCTATTTTGTTTTCATTTTTGTAAGATATTCTACCTCAGAAAGCCAGGTATTGATTTTAGATCTCTTAATTAACAATTTCAGACCTAGAATCGCTACTGCCTCTATTTTTCTTCGCACTTGAAAATTTTCACAATTTCTGGATCTCTCTTCTGCTTGTTTTGGTTATCTCACTTATTCTGTTACTACCTGTTTACCTATACCTATTTTATTTCTGTTGATCTTGTTTTGTTTTCAACAAACCTAACAACTGATTCAACCAAAAATCTTTTTAGATTCCTGATGATCATTTTACGTTGGCATTCATGAAATGTTTTAGTGACTCCAATTTAGTATTATTTAATGGAGAACGCACTTGTACATATAATTCTTTGATTTCATCCTAGAGCTTAGACCTAATTGCTTTTTTCTGAATTTCGTACGATGAACAAAAGCGTAGGCATTTTGAAGAGTCATTGAATACATACGAAAACCGAACAAGTTGATTTTCACATTTTAACAGATCCTAGCAAAAGTGCATTTTAGCTTCAACATTATATCGTCCAAAAATGTGCCATTGCTTCTATTCCAAGCATAGTGGATTTGAGAGTTCAAAAATTTGAGATGTTTTTAAATGCTCCAAGATACTCATTTCACCCTGTGTAGGAAAAGTTGATATTGGACTTCTCACATCGAAATCTCCACCATTTTGTTGATATTTTATTTGAAAGCCATTTAACTTGTAGCTCAACAAGCTGAATAGCCTGGAATTTTTAATATAAGACGAGAAAATCGCAATCACGGATCGAAATGAGGAAGAAACACAATTTTGTCTTTTTATTGGGAGACCAAATGCGAAGGTGAATCAGGAAGGGGAAGGTGAGAAATCAGATGATGAGTACGTTAAATTGAGCTCATTCCGGATAAGAAACAAACAGTATTTTATTCGTTGATCCCGTTTAACCACCAAGTGAAAGTCCCGTATGTTTCATGCAATAAACAGAAAGCGAAAGACGTTTTTCACTAACGGCTGAAAATATTCTCAGAGATCGCAAAATGCATTAGCTTCGCAAATTTGTCACTCAGTAGATGCCTCATTTGAAATGCTTTTGCTGTAATTTTTCTAATCTAATTATTTAACCTAAGGTAACGTATCAAAATTATTTCTCGCCCCAAAGTTCTTCACAAATATTTTTGAATTCTTTATGCCGATAAATGCATTCCTTAATACATATTATACTACTACTCCTCTAATTAATAAAAGCAAAATTCATGATAAAATCATTGCTTTTGATATATTTAGAGAAACTCAGGATTTGTATCGAAATGCAGAGCAACTGTGGAAAATATTTCACTGATGAAATGCACTTCTCACTTTTGTCAGGAAATGTGCTTCAAAAATCTTAAATAGTCATTGTTACAGAATACCGATGGTCAGGTAATGGAAAGAGTGGATGCTAATTTCTTCTCCTTATTTGGGAACAGAGCGCTGCAGTTATGGTACCAACATATCGCCAGTGCTGTTGTGAAAAATTTTTGTTGACTTCTTTCTCAACAAATAAGGTTCGACCTCTTACCCCATTTGATTGACTACGGAAGTAGGAATACTGCTGCAGGCACGGACCTATATTGGAATATGCCGTTTGAATCCTGGCTGATTTATAGTGAGAATAAGCAAGTGTGGATTATAAGTATGAAAATAGCTGCAGATCAGATGTTTAGAAAATTGGCCATATTCTCACAACTGCGAACGAAATTGATCTACAAGATAAGCTTATTATGTACATCGAGGAAATTGGGTAGAAATTAATTTGTAATGTACAGCTTTCTCATGGCTGTATTCGCGATTACTGTATGTGATATAGCCAATGCGAATTAGTTAGTTAGGATACGCAAAAGTTCATCGTTCATGTACACTGCAAGTGGAAACGCAAACACTGAAATACATACACAGACACGTTGAAGTTCATTTCTTACTTGACCCTAGACCAGTTCGTCAGTCACTGCGTGGGTGAGTTCTGGATGAATGAAGCGAGGTGCTCCTTTGTTTCAGTTGTCACAGTTTATACTTGCTCAGTTAATTATGTGTAAATAGAAATGAAAAGACTGGGGACATCTCCTTTGATTGGACAACGGATGTGGATGTTCGGAACTGACTGTCTGATAGGAGAAATCTATTCCGTCCCACTTCGCTTACAGTTAAAACATGAATCATAAAAACAGGAACTGACATAAAACGTAACCGATTTTAGTATGAGTCATTTCTACGGATGCATGATTTAATCCTTTGACCCTGATAGGCGATTTATTGTTGATACTGCAAATTGTAAATTGGCAGTATCAACAACTGCTTGGTGGAAGATCATCTCCTAATCAAGTTTGGGATCATCCATCGCTTCTTCACTTCTGACATATTAAATTAGTAATGATATCGCAATATAGCACTTGGTTAATTCCGAGAAAATGTGACCGGTCTGAAATGGTTTCTTCACTAATCGTTGTTTCATTTCTCGGCATCTTGCACAACGGTTTATTTCATTTCAGTTCCGTTTCTGAAAGTTATTGCTAAAATATGTAAATCTGCAAACTCCTTGTCCGCTTTCTACTTCAGCTTCACAACTTGTATTGTTAAGCAAATTATTCGTTCTAGAAATTTAAATACATTAATTGAAGTTGTTGCAATTTTTGTCGAATAATATGCGGGCCAAAATTTAATTATTGAAGTTTGATTCCTTGAAGTTTTTACATCGAATGTTTCACATTCACTCGTTAATGAAAATTTCTGCAAATTAATGACTGTTCATACCTTTTATTGAAGTCTGATTCACCCTGAGGTATCATACTTCATCATATCACGCTTCATAACACTCTATCCATGAAGACAAAAAAGTTCATGTAGCGCTAAAAATGAAAGATAGCGAAGCGTGAACATGGAGTACTTCGAAATATCTTCGTAGCATTTCGTTCTTCAACATTCTCTCTTAATGCTTCTATCGAAAAATTGCAAAATACTCTGATTAAAAATCACAGAATTATATTGGCTCTTCAACATTACAAGAATTCAATGTTCATCACATGGCCTTCTAATTGCAACCTTTAAGCAGGAATTTTTACTTCAACACAATGGGCACTGTTAGAACGTATATACACAATTATTCCCACTTGAATACATGCTTCATATTCACAATTACAACCGCGAATTTTTCTTTTTCTCTTTCTATTAGTTATGCAGCGATTAAGCTCTTCCAATTATGTTCATTAATGGAAAACAGAAAGGTGGTGAGCGATCTTTGGGAAGTGAGACCAATGACAACAACTTCGTTTTTCTAGCAACCTGCACCATTTGTGCAAATCATTGTAGCAGTGAGACTACTCAAATAAAGGTCGAGGTCAGAAGGATCTAACTAACCTACCATACCCATGGCATACTAATGGAAAGTACGCTTGATAATGAGGCACTCACTGCTACTACTAACGTTTGTTGTATTTGTTTGCTTTGGATATTGAATTTCGAGCTCATTTCACAAGTATTGAATCATTGCACATGCTAGGTTAGATATTTAAAAAAATGTTCGTTCGTCTGACATACTGAATTCTGCACTTGAAACCTTATCAAAACCCTTCAACGCATTCAGTTACTTTGATTTAAATGATCCAACTTTTCTAAAATCGGTAGAAATTGATTTTGATCATCTTTTAGCGTCAATTTAGGCGAAAAGACCGCTGATCAAGCATTGGTTTCGGATTCATTGCAAATGCTTTCTAAATTTCGCTTTCTTACTTTATTGCGCATATGAGAATTATTTTAGGCAACAATGAATTCGGTGAGTCCACTGCACCGGCTGTTTCGAGTGTTGTTCTTAATTATAAATGAGATCTCTGTTTGGGCGGTTTATCGCCCTCATTATGATGAAAGAATTCTGTTTTCGAATGGCAAAAATGACAATAGTACGCTTGAAATCTTAAGGGGTAGTTTTGAATCCATGTTGTACGGTTTTCATTGGATTAAAAGACGGATTGTTCAAAAATGAAATGGAGTGCTTCAAATGGCATTATGCCATACAAAAATCATATCTGTCCAGTGAACGAAGTAGAAATTTTCTCAGCAATTTAGCAAGTATTACAGCAGTAAGTCTTTAAACGAATTTTAATTTAGGCAAAACAATGAAACGAGTGCATCGAGACGTGGGAATATTGAGTCATCCATTGGTCCACGCTTTCTTAACTGGCATCATTGGTAAATTTTCATCATTTTCCTTAAATTCATTTCACTTTAAAACGAAATGAATAAAGGTAAGTCTAGGACATGAGAAGAGAGATGTACTCATACTATTCCAACAATTGAAGCAGTTCTGCATGGCATCATTGGTAAGCTTGTTAGCAGCTTTTTTTAGTGTTCACTGCAAATGAAAGTACAAAGTATTACATATGTGAAGAAAGGTAATCTAAATTGTCTCCCCTAACTGTAGAAATTTACCTGATTATGTCTCCAAGCGGTTTTCAGTGTAGTCTCATAAATCATGTCGGACTTATTATCATCGAAGAGGTCTTGGTTAATGTTTTCTTTTACTATAAATATAAAGTGAAGGTAGACGCCAAACGCAAAATGCCAAGATCGTACAATTTGTGAACATAGATGTACTGAGTACAACAGTTGTTTTCGGATAAATTTTACGAGCACCATGTATCCTCCAGTTTATTTTGCTTATACTATTTCCTTTTACTTCAAGTTCCGAAAAACAGCCGTCATTTTCACTGAGACAAAAGGTTGATTTGAGGAATGACAAGTCGAGCAGTTTCCGATCTGACAAGTCATCATCCATATCCTTCGGATGGTGGTTGTCAGTGGTTCGGGACATCTCCATTTTGTAATGCACACTGTCAAACAGATTATGACTACATCCGAAATAGCAATGGACGCTGCAGTAATCGGTGGCTTGCTGGAGTATGTAAACCGGATCCAAGTTTTGGTGAACCATGTAGCACTATTTTTGGGGGAATTTTTAAAAAACGTTTTTGCTGCAAGTAAGTTTGTCTTCGTTTCATATTTTTAATAACTTAAAATCTCAACAGACATCGGAAATAGATTCAATTCGATTTCTCGAATTTATTAAATTAATGATAATTTCATTTTGATGCATCTGCCTTATCAAAACACCCGCAAAATCAGATACTAACTTACTATCAATTTTTTTTATAATTCCTTGAATTCACAAAAATCCAATTTCTCGACTTCAGGAGTGATCCATCAGAATGCTCGTGGAGTGGTCGCTGGATGGGTGCATTTACTGCGCACAATATTTACTGCAGATATGACAATCATGGTCATTGTGGTCATTTAGACTGTTCTGTAAATCACTTCAATTATCAAGTAACTTGTTATGCTTATATTCTTTTTATGATTTTCGAATATACAATCATGGTTTTTGATTATTTTTTACTATTTTTTAGACTTTTTGGATTCTTTTTTTTACTCATTGAATGGAGTTTCCACTGGTACTGCATGAATCAATTCATTTTATTCGTTAAATTGTCCCGATAGATTGACAATCTGTTCATATCGGCATTATTTAGGCTCACAATTCAACTAAAATAAGTGGCGATCGTTGCGATCAGATTTCTCTGTTTGGTCTGCAGGGTAAGGCTACCTGTGGATATATTGCATGGTTTGATGACAATGGAGCTTTAGTTGATAGTTGGTACAAAAGCAAGTGAAACTTACTGAAAAACTTACTTTCAGTAAGTTGTATCGGTATTGAATGCCTATTTTATGCACTGCTTGATAAATTTTGTTCTTTGCTACAAAACGAAATTTGACAAGCAGAAAACCAATGAAATTTGTAAACGTTGAAGGTTTGTAAAGGGAGCGATCCATTTTTTGATAACTTCAGTATCGATTTTGACGGAAAGAAGATTGAAATAGTCTAATCTGACTTGTTCAAGAATCTTGAAACGTGTGGCTTGCAATTCAGTTGGACTTGGAATAGGTGGTAGTTTGAATGGTTTTAATTGCAATCACAAAAAATTAACAGTGTTAACGACCAGAAAATGGATATCATGGGAAACGCTGTTTTTTTATTGTATTCCAACTTCAATAGGAGAATTTTTGACTTTGTTGTGTGACGAGGCACTGATATAAATGACCATTTAGTGTTTTAAGTGAATTCTGTGTAATCTAAAGCCTGTCAGTTTGTATTCGGAAGTTCCATAGTGATTTTGCGTGTTCGTTTGCAATCACTTTTTCCGGCTTGTGACTCCACCAGTTCTTTGCTACAAGCATATGCTAGTTGTGACACAAGCTCCAGTGGATCATTTGAGCTGCTGTGTTATGGTGCTGTTTATAATCGGTCTGAGCGATTTTCTAGCAACAACTCAGTATATGATCCACAGTTTCACCTACCTTCTTTCACAGTCTGCATTCGGGATCGCACTGTGATTGTTCTATTCTAGCCTTGATTGCATTTGCTCTAATAGCTTGTTCTTGAGCTGCAACTTCAGCGTTCCATTAGTGAGCCACAACCAGGTTTTTTCCTTATCCACTTTCCTTTCTATCTGTTCTATAAACTTTCCATGCATTGCTTTGCTATACCATTTCTCGCGCGTGTTTGCGATTATTGTTATTATTACTGGAGTGTAAAGTTTTCATAATTTTCGATTTTAAATTTACTTTTCAGTCAATTAAATTTTAATTTTTTAGTGGTGCAAAGAAATTCATTATCAACGGTTTTCTTGAGGATCTCTGAAAAGATGTTGTTCTCGAAAACCATCAACTGGTTCATTGTATTCTGTGCCATCGTTGCTGTTTTACTTGTCAAGCCATCATCACCGAGTGACACCTCCGGTAAGTTTCCTCCAGCGGCGAAAGCGTCAATGATGCTCATTTGTTGCTGTTTTATGGTTTGTTGTTTGCTGTCATTACAATTGTTATCATTTATTATCGCCACTACTGTTATTGTTGTTTGCATAGCAGTAGTAGTTGTTGTTCTTTTTTCAAAATTGCAATTAAAAATTACTATTGAAGTTTCATCAGTAGCATGAACTACTTATCAGTTATGGAATTATTTGAAAACTCTCGGCACTCAAATTCATTGAAACTTGAATTACCAAGTTCAATAATATTAGGGAATAAACATGAAAGAATATCAAACTTTTTTTAGTATTACAAAACTATTTTCACGGTAAGTATTATGCAGTAAATCTTCGCATTGAAGCAAACTTAAAATTTTATTTTTCAAGTTGCCAGCAATCATACGAATGGTTCAAATACTGATAGTGCAGTTTGCATGGCATGCAAAATGACTGTAATATTCTTCAGGTATCGTATGCGTTGTGTTATGTTTTTCACTTTATTTATTTTTTCTTAGCGTTTGTATAAAATCGCAAATAGATCAGTAAAAACTGTTTCCATGCTCTCTCGATTGATTTACCTGCTAAAGCCTAGCAAGCCAGGACAATATTAGCGAGATCTTCAGGCAATAGCTTTTGATTATATTTTAATTTAGAGAATGAATGTCAACCTTCAATTATTCCTTCTTTTTTCCTCCTGCTAGGTTGCAGGGTCCGCTACTGTGGAGCATCGTCTTCATGCGTTCAGCTTCATGCATGCAAGTTGTCCTGTTCCATTTCCTTTGTTATTAGCCATTGGACTGAAGGCCATCACTTCATCTTAGTGATTTCTGTTCCACTTTCTGCCCATTTCGCCCAGGTAGCAGCTATTTTTATTGCATAGAATTCTTCTTTCATACGGCCATCATCGGAGATTGTTGAGCCAAGGCATTTGAAACTGTTGCATCTCATTCTTCATGGAACTATCTCTGCCCGACTGACCCGTCCCTAAGGTCTGTCGTCGGTGATAACATATTTGGGGATTGAATCGTTCTCTGTGTATCGTGTCAATCTCTCGACATGCGGATTAATTCAGTACACTATGAATTCGCGTTTTTATGAATCAAAGAAAGTGAAAACTTACTTTATTATTTCAATTATTTTAGAAGCCTTTCCTTGACGTAGTTATTTAAAAGTTAAAAAGAAATTAACTGATGATTGTGAATTGAAATTTAAAATGAAGACAAATTTTTTTTGCAAAGAATTATACAAATCAAGAAAAGCAAGATATACATGGAATTAAGCAAACATCGGTTAACAAAAAATTTAGTGAACAAAACTTTCCACATAAAAATGTTCATCAAATAAAGAAGAAATTGAATTGCGAAAAAGTATCGTAATATCACTGATTAGTGATTGAAAATTTGCGTAATAATTTGTTTAGACTGGAATTTAGTAGTATTAAATCGAAATATAAAAAAAAAACTTCAAAAAAAAGAGGAAAGAATAGTAATATTGATAAGTCACAATTATTAAAGAAAAATTTCGCAAGGATTTTAGTTTTGAAATTTTTTGTTTGCTCACATTAAAATTTGATTACAAATTTTCTCCGGTAATTTTTAACACTTAATTAATTATGTATTTTTTTAATTATAGGTCGTTGTATGAGCACAATCGAACCTACGATTCGATAATCAAATTTGCGACATTTATTTGTCATTACTATGCACATTATGAATCATTGATGTGCTACAGTTTAGCTAAACAATTTCGAGTATCATTCAAATCATTTTAAAATAATCAATTACAATAATTAAAGTAATTTAATTCAAAATCACTGTATGTAATTGAAGTATTTTACTATAATTGATTGTTGTTCATTATGATTAATTAAAATATTTCAGTATTTATATACAAATAGTTTATCTTTTTTTTTCATAATGCTAAACCGTTTTTACATAACTTCATTTTTTGTAAAGACTTAATTAATTAAAAAAGAATGTTTTGAAAATTTACACCTTTTTTGAAAGAAATATTTTAAAGTTTTCTAGAATAAATTGGAATTCATTTTTGTATAAAATATTCAGGAAGAATTATTGTATGTTATTGATAACTTAATTTTACAACCTGATACAGTATGTTCACTGTTTCTGGATGATTGCGGAAATTCACCGTTGGAAACATCAAAGTGGAATATTACGTTGCCACCAAAACGACCAGGTTTCAATTCGGCAAAGAAATTTTAAATTCAGTTAAATCAAAATATAATTTAATGTCTGTAGACGTAGTAACTCATCAGGCAGTATATTACGGTATTAATATCACTGTAGGGTGTGCGATGTAAGTGATACAGATTCTGTGGAATTTTAAAGATGCAAATTCTTTCGATTCTTTTAGCAGTTGTTGACAAATTTATAAGAGAAAATGATTTGAATAATTTAGATCAAGAGTATCCCACTTATCCAATGATGAGAGGAAACAGCTTGCGAGTGTTGCATATCACCGATTTACACCTTGACCCTGAGTATGCTCCAGGGTCAGAAGCTAATTGTAGCAGTGAACTTTGTTGTCATAAGCAATCCGATACAAGTGGTAATTTCAAACATTAATACTGATATTAATTAACTTCAAAAAGTTAAAATACCATTAAATGGAAAGTATCTAACTTAACTTGAAGCCATAAATGATGACAGACATGTTAATATTTTTAACTTATTTTGAGAATAAAGCTGTAGTGTTAAATATAAATCCAGGTTTAACTTAGATGGAAGCCATAAAACGCTGTACAAATCAAATGATACATACCATTTCAGAATCAACAGTAACCCAGAAAGCCGGCTACTGGGGTACTCTTGCCGTGTGTGATATACCTAGTAGAACTTTAAAAAATATGCTAGAAAATATTCGGAAACTTGAAAAGGTTGTTAATTCTATTGAATTTTATTGTAACAATAAATGATCTATTCATTTATTGTGGTCAGCTGGAATTATCATATTCAAACTTATTACTGTTACTTTTATTATTATCATTACTGTTATTATCATTTTTATCATCCATTATTTATTAGTAGTTATTTTCGTTATCATATTATATTGTTATTATTAGTATCAATTATCATTGATTGTTGATTATTGGTTATTATAATAATTATTATTGAAACAACACACAGCAACTGATGTTACAATGCTGGATTTAGTATCACTTATATCACTAGTCGAACACTTCTCAAGCGTTTAGGACTACGTGATGTATCGGCGAATGATGCAAGCAGATCCCAGTAAAGTAGCCTTCTGCAGCTGTGATTTTGTTGACTCCAATTGTTTCTAAGTGTTTGCTTCGATCCTTGGACACAGCACCCAGTGTGCGGATTACCACTGAGGCCACTTGTACCGGTTTCTTCCAGAGTCTCTCTAGCTCAATTCTTAGGTCCCGATATCGAGTGATTTTCTCCAGTTGTTTCCCATTAATTCGACTGTCACCCGGTATGGCAATATCTATGATCCACACTTTTTCTTTTCCGACAATCATGATATCTGGAGTATTGTACTTCAAAAGCTTGTCAGTTTGTATTCGCAAATCCCATAGTAATTTTGCGTGTTCGTTTGCAATCACTTTTTCCGGCTTGTGACTCCACCAGTTCTTTGCTACAGGCATA
>JABVXS010000409.1:0-33190 GCA_013365335.1 Madathamugadia hiepei
TCAAATTATACAATACTGTTATGGTGTCTAGGACAGTCTTAGCTTGACTTTGCCTAGTGAGGATATAGTCAATTTGTAACCGCTGTAAATAAAAACTAAATTTAAAAAACTAAACTTGAAATAAATTTTGAAAAGATTTTTAAAATAAAATAGAATAATTTTATGAAAATAAATTTTAGATTTTTTGAATTCTTTATAAATGTCTGAATAATCGATAATTTTATCCATTTTTGCACTTAAATTAACCTTTTTGTCAATTTAATAAAACTTAAATCCAAAAATTGTAAAATTGTTTTCTATCTTATTCATCTCTACCAAATGTATATTTTTCTTCATTAAACAAAAGTTTTTAAAAATTCTTTTCATATTTTTAAAAAAATAACTCAGCTTGTTCGATAAGAACACGAAATTTTTTCATACTTCATCGTTTGACCTGGCTAATTCCACAGATCGGTAAACTTTTTCAATTTCAATTTCAGGAAAAGAAGTCTTCTAAAATTAGTATTCACCATCAATTCATAGCTCCTCTTATCTTATCAAGGAATAGCTCAAAAATTTTAACTGGTAAATTTTTTCTTCAAATTGTAAAAAAGAAATAATGAATTTGCAATATCAATTGGGGGAATCACAATACGTTGGGAATGTTTAATTAATTTGGAATATTAACTTGCAACTGCAACTTCACTAATTATGCCTTAAAATGTTTAATTACGCTTTCATTTAGTGGGTGTAGTTTTGAAAATTTAAATATTAATTTTTAATTTATCATTTTACTAAAGTCAATTTCTCTTTTTGGCATGCCACTAAATTTTGCTGACAAACGTGGAAATTCTTTCGATTGAAAATTCAACAAAATCCAAAAAAATTTCAGGTCCGTAGATTTCATGCTATCAGTGCCTTTGATTTCTGATTAGGCAAAAAACATGGGAATTTTTGTGAACCATAATTTTTTCTTGCCGTTTCTCATGATTGAATTTTGTAAATTTAAAATTCCAGCTTACTTTTTATATGGTTCTCAGAACCTATTGAGCAATAATGAAACAATAATTTTATTGTTGGGATAGCATCGAAGAGCTATCACCAAGATATAAAGAGCACCTGTCGACATGAGATCAATCAACACAACGTCATGTCAAATATGACATGTACTGATCTAATTGACCCATGGCGATGGATGTATATATAAGCCGAAGTCAACACCTCCAAAAGCAGTTGCACTCTACCGCTCCGACACGACGATCTCAACCGGCCTGACCTTGACTCCAATTACTCTGGACTTATGGTCATTAATTGTTTTACTTTTGTATTTCTAACCCGCTTGTAATTTTCTATGTTTTATGAATAAAGGTTTAATTACCCAAGTTTGAGAGTTACAACATATATATAACGAGCTGAGGGTTATGGAATTCTTGGCATTTTCTTAGGAAGTTGAATTTTGTGGAAAATTTAATTGTTCAAATTTTCATCAATCAATTATTCGTCAGCCTTGATTTCCTTTAAAGTAAAAACATCGTATTTTCATTCTTCTTACTGTTTCGTGCACATGAATGTTGCTTTGAAGAAGCATAGATTTAACTCGAAATGTAATTTAACCTTAAAACTTGATGACGTCAGCAAGCACAGATATTTCTAACCCTCGAAACTCCCTTGAATTCGAGACTTGAGATGTAATTCAGATTTAAAACTTGACCTACTCAACAAGCAAAGACATTTCTAACTCTCGAACTTCCCGTGACCTCGGGACTGCACATGGTCGGTATTGGATGATCATTTGTTACCTGTACCACGTTATTATTCTCAACCTGAATTACGCGATTTCATATGGCCAATATTAGACGATGATCGATGATAGCTGCAGGTTATGTCCGGTAAAAACATTGATGATGAATGTCGAGTAATAATCGAACTGTACCATCTTGCAACTTGTACCAAGTGATATCGTTCAATTAGTTGATCAAACAGGTATGATAGTAACAGGTAACTGGTGTTTAATGATCTGATTAACCTAATGATATTGAGTATTGCCTTGTGCATACCTTTTTCTTTACATTCCTTTATTCAAGAAGTATTAAAAAAAAAAAAAAATTGGAAAACTATTGCTAATTAAAAAAAGGAATAAAAATGAAATACACAAATTAATATAAAGCTTTTGCTAAATTAATGTATTTGGAAAAAAAAAAATAATAATAATAATAAAAATGAGGGAAGCTAATTATTACACAGTTAAAAAAGAAAGTTGTGGAAATTTACGAAAACAAAAAAAAAAAATTTTTAATTTTGTTTTTGCGCTTAATCATCGTATCAATAGCTGTATTTATTTTTTTTTTGTATCTTGCATATTTAAATAAACTTTTTTTTTAATTAAGCAAAACAAAAAGTTTAAAAAATAAATGACAAAAATAAAGAAATGAAAATTTTTGCTTTTTACTAATTTTTTTTTACTGCTTCAAAATAACAGCTGCAATTTTTTTTTTTTTTGCATTCAACAGAAAGAAATTTTTTTTCAAATTTCTACAGCTTCCTCGTTTTTTTTTTTTCAATATCCAGAAAGTTCCTGGAATGTTTGATCCAATTCCTCGGAAATATTCTTGTATCTTTCTTTTTCATGTACCAATTCATCTGTAAATAAAAAAATAAATTTTTTAGATTTTCTTTTTCTTCTTTTTTTTTTTCATTTTAATTTGTCGTTTTTTTTTTTTGAAGGTAAAATTTAAAAAGTGGTGAAATTGCATATGAAAATTTGATAAGCCCATGCGGGAAGAGAGAGAGGAAAATAAAAGAAAAGAAAAAGACTATACGCTAGCTAACTGATAGTTTTCAAACATTAACTATGAATTTTGTTATTAATTTAAAGAAAAGCAAAAATTTAATTTCTCATTTCAAAATTATCTATTTGCAAAACAAAATGAAAAAATCAAACTACTCATTTAGAAATAATTAAATTACTAAAATTCTAATTGTTATTTACGTACAGTTTTTTTTTTTTTTTTTTGCAAATTTCAACAACGAAATATTAAATTTGCAAAAAAGTGTTGCTTCCTTACACAAGAAATTTATTCCAATGATTTCAAGAAATCTAATTAACAAATGATGAAATATGTTCAAATTTCCGTTTGATTTTTGCTCTAAATTTTCTAAATTCTTGTAAATTTGAATATTTCAGTTTGAATTATTTAAAAAAAAGGAACTTTAAATGAAAGCTTAGTTCAATTCATTTGCAAATCAAAAAATTTAGATTTTTAAAAAATTCTTAATCAAATTAATAACTAATATAACATGATCAAATATTTCAATCAGGGAAAGAGAGAGAGAGAGAGAAATATGAAGAAAAGGCGGAGGAAATAAAGAAAGAAAATGGAAGGAGCACAAAAGTGGAAACTTTTATTAGTTATCACTGATCACACAGGAAAACTTTAACAAGCACGCCAATAATTAGTATGCACGATTAATTATTTTTTACCATTCAGAATTTGGAACATTTTATACGTTTGAAAAATGAGTTTCGAAAAGTTTAGAATACCAAGTTTTCAATTTGAAGTTCAGTTTTTGAAACTTCCAACTCGAATTTCATCATTTAATTACATTAAAATATACAATATTATTGAAATTAAAAAAAATTTCAACAAAAACTCAATGTTTTCCAAACCAAAGCTAAAACAAAAAAGAAAATTAATAAATTAATTTACAATCCCGACATTTCTCATTTTTTCGAAAAATGAAAGAATCGAAAATATCTTGTCCCCAAAAAAAAACGGATTTTTTAAAAATTTTTTATGAACAAAATGATTACGTTCAATCACAAGCATTTAAATGATTTAATCTTTAAAGCTATTTTTTTGCATTTTCAACTTTAATTATTCCCATTTAGTTGATCCATCCTTTCAGCAATCTTCCCCTTATTTTTACGTGTATCGAGCAAACCCTTCCTCGTCTAATATTCGAGCAAACCTTCTCTCTATACCACCTAATGTCCGAGTAATCCCTCCCTCTCTAGCTTTACCATTTAATGTCGGGCAATCTTCTGTTTTTCCCGTCTAATATTCGAGCAATCTTTCCCACTATCCTTCTTGTCTAATTAATTATCTCTGACAGTTTTTTTCCGAGGAATTGCTAAACAAAAATCCACTAAATACACCAAAACTTCCCCGATAACCTTTCCTATTCAATCAATACAAACGAATGAACTGATTTTTGTATATAATTTTTGTGAATGAAATTGATTGATTCATTTTACCGCAAAATCACAATACCAAAATCTGTGAGGCCTACCTATTAAAGCGAAAAATGATTAAAATGCAATTTGAAAACTTCTAAAATGATTGGAATCTAAAAAATGACGAAATCCAACAGGAATTTTATATAAAACATCAAAAAAAAAACGTTGTTATAATCACATTTTTAGTAAAACAAAAATAAAAAAAATTAATCAAACATAAGGATACAGACTAAAAAGTCACATTACATAGTAAGCATATCACACAGATGAAATTTCCTTCCAAAAAATTTCATTTCACTTCTTTTCCAAACAAAAAGAGAAAGAGGAAGGGAAGAGGAGGAATGGTAAATTGAAGTTTCCATTCAAAATAAATAAATTTCGAAAAAAAGAAATGAAACGATGTAAGGCTTCATTGGAAAAAAACGTAAAATAAAACCGGATAGTAGAAAATTATACATAACGTAATTAAGTAAAAGCAAGCACACAAAAAACGAGCTGATGAGTAATTAAAATTCAGAAGAGAAGAAAAAAACGGAAAGGCTTAATAGCTTTCAGTTAAAATGTAAAATTTAGAGCGAAAAAGAAAGGATTCATCAACAGAAGAGTTAAATTCCGAATTTTGAAATCGGACTGAATCAAAAGGACAATAATCAAATGTGGATGGTTCTAATTAACATTAATTGATTTAAAGATAATTAATATGAAACAGAAAAAACATGAAGAATTCTTCGAATTTTCCCTTTTTCAATTTATACACCTTAATTTGAACTTTTTTCTTAAAGGAAAAAATTCTATAAGAAAAACGAAATTCATATCACCCGTCTTATCTTCTTTTCTACAAATAAACAAAAAAAAAAGGAAAAGTTTGAAATATTACGATTAATGAAGCTACAAGAAAACCCACGTGCAAATCAACTATTACGCAAATTTCAACATAAAGTTCCAATTTCCGCAACAATTCAATTTAATGTTTCAGTTAAGGAAGGATGAAAAAAGTGTTGTTAGAAAGTTCTATTTATTTATTTTTTGATCAAACAGTATTCAGTTCACTTAACAAACGATCCAATTCCTCCTGTAGTTGCTTCACTTTATTGTCCGAAAGCTCTTTAGCATCTGAAAAAGGATTAGCACACTGATTAATTTATCACACTGATTAATTCTTCATCGTCAAACTTTAAAAGGAAAAAATTGGTATTAAAGGAAAAGAAAAAAAACAAAGAAATTGATTAAGATTCTTTTCATGAACAAATTAGATAATTATACTGAAAATCATATTAATATCAAAATACATCTCAATGTTATCGTCAGAAAAAAATTAAAATTTACACTAATTAGGTTGGGATTGCTAAGAAAGAAGACTATCTATAAGCTATAAATCATTATTAATATTATAACCATTAGAAATTAAGTAACGAATATTAGTAATTAATGCTTCACGAACGAGGATAAAATTAAAAATTAAAAAAATCATCCAGTTTAAATGTTTAAAAGCTACAAAAGCAATACAAGACAACGAAAGATTAATGAATTGTTAAAAGAACAAAGAAAAAGGTTATGTCAACAACATGACAATAGCACAAAAATTTTGTTAGTTTGTTTAGTTTAAAAAGAAAAAAGTTGATTTACTTGCAATGTAGTTAATTAAAAGAGAATAATTAATGCAGAAGCATATTGGATGTTAAAATGGGTTAAGAATTCCATGAAAACTTGCAAAGTAAAGCGTGCTGTAATTATAAAAAAGTAGAAAATTTTATGTTCGCTAATTACTTACATTAAATTAATTCAAAATAATTAAAATTTGAAAGAAAAATTTTTTCACTGCACTCCGCATTTCTATCTGCAAATAATAACATGAGCTTTTAGAATAAATCAAAAGCACACCACACGTAAGTAAGTATTTTACGTATTATTCTTCGAATATGTATTAAAAAAGAGACAAAAATAAAAATTGACGAACAAAAAAAAAAAACGATAAATAAACGTTGATACGGCAATTCAGAGATGGACGAATACTTTAGGAGGTTTGAATCTCCTGAACGGTATGTTCGATTTCTTCCGTCAAATTACGAACACGTTCCTTCTCGATTAATAACTCATCTGTAGTTCTCAATTAATTTACGACCTTTTTCAGACAACAAACGATAACATAAACAATCAGTAACGACTACGTCAACAATAAACACAAAAAATAACAGCAAAAAAAGGGAACAAACTTAAAAGACAATACCTGAAGATGGTGTAGAAATTGAATTTCAAACTATAGTGAATTTTAAAACTATCATTTCCATTCTACTTAGACCCTTCATTTCAAATTATAGAATTTCAAGATATTACCTTAATTCATATTTCTTCGGATTTTACTAAATATTAAGATCTATGACAACAGCATATGATTTTGATATTACGATATCCAGGTTAAAAAATTACTATTTAAAAATATCATAAAATATTTTTTTTTTCATTTTTGCTTTCACTACAAAAGAAATTTAATAAAATCAGAATGGAAAAACTAATTTAATTAAAACGAACAGACTGAAGAAATCCGTACTACTCAAATTGATAAAAAAAAGAAAAACTACTGTAACGAACCTTCAAGTCTATCAACTTCCTTTTGCAGCTTTTGCACCGATCGTTCGGCAAATTCTGCTCGTGTTTCAGCCTGAAACAAAAAAGCAAAAATTTCTCAAATGAAAAAGCACATATGCATATCGAAATAAAACATGCAATATCACTTCCCTGCTATAACTTAAAAGCTACAAAAACTTCACAACAAAAGAAAACGAGAAAAAACAACCAAGCATAATTTCAAGTTCACAATATTTCAAGCATAATTTCCAATTTACAGTATTTTTCAAAGACAAAATAAAAAGTAAAAATATTGTTTGTTCATTTGCTTTTTTTTTCATCAATCATACCTCCTTCAAACGTGCCGATACTGCACGAATTTGTTCTTCAAATGAATCTTCACGTTGTAGAGCTTTTTCTTCCGAAACTTCCAAAGATTTCAAATTATTACCAACAACACGAAGTTCTTCTTCCAATTCCACAATTTTGCTGCACAATAATAAAAGCAAACATGCAAAGAAAAAAGCAAAAAAAAAATTTGTAAAAACAAAACTGGTAAAGCACAAAGAAAAAAATTGACCTTAATCTTATTAGCTTACTATTTTCCTAGCATACAATAATCACTATCCACGAACAATACTTCACCATTTTCACAACACAACAACAACATTTCCCACAACTACCACAATATAGCATCTATCACATATAGCGCTATACTTGCACATCATTAAGATCAGCGGTATTATCTTTTTATTTCTTTTAGTTATAATTGCTATACTTTATATGTCTTAAAAATTCAAACCCTCAATTGTCCTTTTAAAGTAATTCAAATTTATTTCAATAATTTAATAAATAATAAATAATCACAACTTAATTTTCCAACACCTTTTCGTTCACATTTTAACATTTCCTTTTGTTTAATTAATGTTAGCTGAATTGATGTTGATTAAATTTCTTTTAATTTAGTAAATTTATTTGATTTACCTATGCATAGTTTAGTTTTCACTTTTTTTCTACTTTTTGCCTAGAAAGATTTTTTAAAAATAAAAGGAGCAAAAGCAATCACAACCTACCAATTTTAGCATTAAATTAAACTCTTAAAGATTAAATTTAACCTCTACCTTTTTCTTAAAATAAAAAAAGTTTAAGGTTAAGATAATCATTTCAGCAATGAAACTTTTAATGTATAACATAACATTCCAAATTTTCCATTGGGGAAAAACAGAAAAACTAAATTACATGTTTAACCTATTTGAAACAATTCTCTTTTGTCCACTTCAAAAAACAATTTCATTCTTTCAATAACAAAAAAAACCCGTTAAAAAGCATTTAAAACAACCACTATTTTTTATCTATCTCATTGCAAAATCCCAATTTCAAATCCATTCCCATACAATTATTTTACTCATTAAATTTCATGATCGTCATTTAAAAAAAAAAACAAAAAAACCAACTGTTCTTTGTTATCTCAAACAACTAATAATTTTGAAATTTATAAAAAAAAATAATTATAATTATTCTATTCATTTAATTTAGCAATGAACAAATCTCTCTATTCATTCATAATACCGCCGACCCAACGATTTTATCATTCCTTTTCACCTCTTTAATCCGATTCTGTAAGCTTTGTATACAGTTGGAGAATGAATTTTCACGTTGCAGAGCACGTTCTTCATGAACTTCCAATGTTTTTAAATTCATTCCTACAGCAACCAATTCACGTTCCATTTCACGTGCTTTTCTATTATTTTATTCAAATCAATCGATTTTTTTAAAAATATATTTTGCTTCAAATCTTATACGCTTACTAAAATTACGTTTAAACCCTTCGCCCTTTACTTTCAGTTATTAATTATATTAGTCCCAATTTTCACCACTCAATCTATTAATTATATTCATTACAATTTCCACCATACAAGCAATCGTAACTTCGTTGAAATAAAATTAATTTCACCCTTAGCACTAATGAATCCAACCAATTTATTCTACTCTATTAATTTCCCATTTCTTTTATGTAATTTATTTCCAAAATAAACTCCATACTTGAATACTAATTAACTGTAACATTTAATAATAAACAACAAATCATTATGCTTTTATGATATACCGTATTGCTAAAATTCCAGAACTTCGTACTTTAATTGAAATAAAATTTCCAGAAGGCAGTCTATCTACCCTACCTCAACTATTATGCACAATTACAGTGGATTTTCCCGAATAACTCTCACTTGACCACTTAATTCACTTTTTCACATCTCCTTTCTGAATTTTCGCAAAAACTAAAAGATTAATCCTCCAATAAATTTATAATCAATAGCCTACGGTCTGGCCTAAATAATCCATATTTCTAAACAATAATCCATTCGAAAAACCAAAGTAAATCTTTGTATCTGAATGTTTTAATCCAAAACTAACTTTTCACCGGCTTCCGCACGTTCTTCAGCTCGTTCCAAATCAGCCTCAACCATAGCTAACTTACGGGCAACCTAAAAAATTAAATATTTTTCTATAAAGTAATTGAAAATTGAACCATTCTGATGTTCAAATACAATTATTTGCACAGCAAAAAGAATTGATTAATGGGAAAAATATACATTAATTCATGAATCATATGATTCTGAAGTGATAAAATGAAAAAAAAACACATAAAAATAATTCCTATGCCACCTTATCATTAGATCAATCAGGATAAACAACATATATTAGTATATCAGATGATATATCCTTCAAATGATAAATTATTAAATAAAAAGGAAAAAATTTGCAATATTTTGACTAAAAAATTTTTTTTAACGAAACTAAAAAATTCAATTACACCAAAACCAAGAAAGAGTTATTATACACCAAAAAAATAGAAACAACAAATCGTTAGAAAATAAAAAATTTCCAAAAAAAAAAATTCATAAAATCAAAATGTTCAAGGACTAATTGGATAAAACATACATTAAATGAATTTTTGGCGTTAAACAAACTACTTGATAATAAAATTAGAAGCATTTTTTAAATTAAAAAAAGACATTAATTCATACAAAACTTGTTTAATACTGAACAAATCCACAAGAAATTCAATTACTCAAAATTATTCTAACTTCATCAATTTTTACAATCTACATCGATAATAATAAATTAATTAATCGACAACACCATCCTTCCATACGCAGAAAAATTAACCACAATTTTGTCGGGAAACTTTATCAGGAACTAAATTCCATCATTAACACCATCACCACCCGTACTTTCATCATAAAATTTTAAACAAATGAATTCAAATTTTCAACAAAAAAAAAAATGCAAAATAAATAAGGAACACAATAACATAAATATCCATGCATTTTGATAGAAAAAAAACACATACACAAAACATCCTACCTTTTCCAAATATTTCTCTTAAATATAGTTAATAAGTTATTAGTATAATTCTTATATTGAAAGAAAAAAGGACATTCATTTTTGAATAACATGAAAATTTTTCACATTAAAATTTCCATTTTTTCATCATTAATATCATTAAAATATTAAATCCTTTTTCCTTTCTCTCTACCGCTCTCGTATTAATTCACACTCTTTCCACACTGTCACCTCATCATATTTCCGATCCGCTTCTTCGGCTAACAGTTGGGCTTCCTTCAATTGTGATTCCACCGTGTTGGCACGTTCTTCATCTTGGTATGAACGATTTTCCATCACCTTGCGAACACTTAAATCCCCAATTCAGTACATAATATTCATTTTTATTTCTCTATATATTCTTGCATACCTATCTATGATTTCATTAATGAACTTCTTTTTCCTATAAATCAACTATCATATACAAAAATTTCCATTTTCTGATACTCCTTCTATACCCTATATTCGTAAAAAATATAACAATTAAAATTACTCTTTTTAAAATACCAAAAAATAAATTTTACCTCTAATTCCTGCTGATTTTACAAGTTTTAAAAATTCAAATCTTTTGCTACTTAATTTCCTTTTTCAAATTTGTTTAACAATTTTTTTCCTTACAAATAAATTAACTTTTACTATTATAATCTATTTTTTTTAATATGAAAGGAAAGAAAAACCAACCGTCACCAGAAGCCTTCCATTATTTATTATACAAAGGGATGGAAATGAAAGATTTAAAAGAAAAAAAAGAAAGCGAAAAAACTAGAAAAGAAAAATGATACCTCATATCCCAGATATTAAGAAATGTAAGTAATGAATGAAAGAAAGATATTAGAACAAAAACGCATAACACACAACAGATCAAAAATAAATTAATTGGAATAAGTACATAGATAATGATTAATCACTGAAATAATTAGAATTAAAGATAGAAAAATTTATTAGTAAAACCATTGAAATAATTAAAGAAACAGAGAATACCATGGAAGATGCAAGTTAATACATTAAATGGATTTCTTTTAAAAATTTTTAATTTAGTGTAAATGCAATGCAAACAAAAGCACATCGGTAATATTATAAATAAAAAGCAAAATTCGTTAATGAAATTTAAACACAAAAATCATCAATTAACTTCTCCTACCATTTGCTTCATCTACATCGTTATACCGCATATCCAAAATAGCACACAATTAAATTCATCAAGCTCATCATCTCAAATTTAGCAAGGTTCAAAAAATTTTTAAAAGATTAAATAATCCACTCAAATCTACTTCCCAACACATTATTAATACTTCTTACCACTTCAATTTATCTAATAAATTCCAAACTTTTACTAAAGAAATTTGTCACAAAAAGCAACAAAGAAACAAAATACACACAGATATGCTAGTCAATTAATGAATGAATTCAAAAATGTTAGTTGAAAGGGTAAAAAGTTACAACCTCGTCTGATTTATTTTCCGTTTCAGCCAATAATGTTTGTGCTTCACGTAACTTGTGCTCCAACTCACCGCAACGATCATAATCTACATCAATACGATTTTCCAGCGCTTTACGTGAGCTGAATTAATTCGCACAAACAAAACAATGTATGTAGACTTTTTCTTTTTTACATTCCGTTAATTAATTTTTTTGTTAAGGTAATTAAGAATGATAGAAAGAACAAACAAACAAGCAAACAAAAAAATTCAAATGTTAATCTTTTGAAATTTTTAAAAATAAAAAAAATTATAACAAAAAATTGTTTATTGAAATATCTCCAATATTATTATCATTAATAAACTGAAAAAAAAATTTTAACGTTAAACTCAAATAACGCTCAGTAAAATCGCAATTTAATCAATTATTAACTAAAATATTTCTTCATTTCTCCCTCCCATATCGTATTTGATCACGTTATCTTATATGCAATGATAAAATTCAGAAAAAATTCAAAATTGTATTTTAAAAAAAATCCAAAGCGCAATTTTTTAACTACTTTTTACAAAAATCAGGAAATAAGAAAAAAAATTCTTGGAAAAATAGAATGAATTCACTAAAATGATTATTATCACTAGAAGAATTTTTTTTTAATTCTCACATATTCAAATATTAAAAAAAAAATGCAAAAATAAAATTTTAATTATTACAATGCTTTTCTTCCCAAATTAATCATAGATATTTTGGGGGAGGAAAAAGAACACAACATGCAGTAATCAGTCATTCAAACAATCATGCAATTGATCTATCTATACCTGCAATCACTAATCATAATTATGCACAAAAAACACAATGACAAATTTTAAAGGAAAAATCACAATAAACAAGAATACGGGTATATATAGTAATACGATAATACGATAAACAAACAGTTGACAACAAACACATGAATTTATCTAAACATCTAGTTTTAAAAAACATTTTCAAGAAACTATTAATTTGACAAATAACACATACATACCCCACCAACAAACACATCATAAATTAGCTGACTTTCTGGATGAAAAATTTAACCAAAAAACGTTAAAAAAAAACAGAAACTGAAAAAAAAACTTATGTAACAGAGAGATATAACCTCTTCATATTTTCGATCTGCTTCATCAGCAATTATTTTTGCCTCATCGACTTGCACCTCTAGGATATTAGCTCGTTCCTCATCCTGTTGTGATCGTGTTTCCATCGATTTACGAGCACTATATAAATGGACACATTATGATATGACAACAGACATCCACCACACCACGACATTCACAAACATATTACACACAAAAAAAAAAAAACATTCAACACATTTGTAACATTTAACAATTAGTTAAAATTCATTTTTTCTTAGAAAAAAAACCAACTCATAGATAATTAGCTCATAATAATATTACACTTATTTTATGCAGTTGATAGAAATATGTGAAAAAAAAAATTAAGATAAAGTGTGGGAAAAAATAAAAAAGAGAAAGAAAATCCTTCCTCATGTAGTTCTTTGAAAAAAAAAAAAAAAACTTATTGGAATTTTTTCTTAAACTTATTTGCAAAATTTCCTTCCTATATTTATCATTTATGGAATTTTAAATGTTTAAACTTATTATATTACTAATTCAATGCACCCTATCTGACAAAAAATTTCATTTCATCACTCATTTCTTTCAGCTGCAAAAATTTACTTAAGAATGAGGAATGTAAACATTAATTTCACTACCTGTACCTGCACGTTTCTCCCTGTGTCTGAGTGTCTCTTCTGCATTGTGAACAAATTAAAAAAAAAAGTTTGATTTGCAGTAAATTTTTCTATTGCTAAAAATGAAGGAATATGCTCCACTTTACCCTACAATACCTTTATATGTTTAGAAGAGATAAAGCAAAAAATAAAATAAAGTAAACTAAAAACAGAAAGAAAATGGAAGATGAAAAGGAGGCTGAGGAGTTTCTTCATGAATGGATAGTAATGGACAAAATCATTTACTGATTGGCTGCCGTTTCGGTTGGCTTCTCTTTTTTTTTTTGTTTTCCACGGCTGAACAAAAATTTCTGGAAAATTCTCCGCATGGAAATTATCCCAGAAATTTGCAACCGTTATTGCCCAAAATTATTTCGCTGACCGTTCGGATTCATCAGCTGTATGAGTTGCTTCTTCCAATTTATCCGTTGCAATCTTCAAACGTTCCTCAGATCGTTCCAATTCCTCTTCCAGAAGTGTCATACGACGATTCAGGGCTGCTACCTCAGCCTCCGCCTAGAAACTTCACTTTTCCATTTGTCCCATCACTTCCCTTCCGTACAACTAACCTTTCTAGCCGGTTCAAAATATCCCTAAATAAACCTACAAATCTAAAAAAGCAAACTAATCCCTAGAAATCCTACATAATTATTTATATTTCGAAGACTTTAGTTTTTCATATTGTAATAATTGTGAAGCGCATTCAATTCCATATAAAATATTAAATTTCGCGCAACAAGCGCCATTGAAATTTTATGATATGAAAAACTAAAACCTCGATAATTTTTCATTAAATTTTTTTTTTATTTGACAAGCAAGAAATCCGTTTGATGGGAAACTTGCTCGTTATTTTTTTTTGCTTTTTTCATTTTTACCGTTCAGCTTCATCAGCTGCTTTTGATGCTTCCTCTAATTTTTCTGTAGCACTTTTTAAACGATCCTCTGTCCGTTCCAAATCCTCCTCAACAAGCACAATCCGACGATTTAATGCTGCTACTTCTGCTTCAGCCTAAAATTAAATCATGCATTGTTGGCATTTTTTCCCTTTAATACTACCCAGCACAAACGTTTACATAAACGAGAACTTCAATATCTTCTATAAACGCAATAATTTTCAAATTTTAAAATTCAATTCACTTTTGAAAAATATTATCCAATTTTCCCATATATTCTATATTCTAAAGAATAACCCATAATTTTCAATAAATTTTGGTAAAGAGAAAAAGTTATGCAATTAAATAAAAGTTGGTAAGAATCCTTACAAAATATTGCAATACTATCAAAAGATATACAAATGTCCTAAATATATATATAAGAAATTATCGAACAAAGAATATTCCATATCATAATAGAATAAGAATAAAAGTTTAACAACAAAAGTATATTGGAAGAGATGAGAGTACTATTACCGTAAAGATGGTAATTGTTATTACCATTTCGTCATTCAACAATAGCAATTATGTTTTACGAATTCCACTAAATAGCAATTCATTACAATCAACTTGTTGTTACTTCCAAAATCATCATATTGATGATGAAGAATTGTTATGTACGTATGATCAAAAGCACTTACTACAAAATAATTTTTAAAATAGGCACTACTAAATTTTACAATTGCACGACATTTTTTCCATTTCAATTCCTAATAACAGTGAATTAAATGATTTTCACAGCAACAATAATAGCAATAATAATAATTAAAAAGTTAACAATTAATCAGTAACAATAATAATTTACAGCTATAATTTATAGAAAAGTGATTGCAACTAATTTCAAAATTAATAATGGTAATGATTAATAATATTAAAAATGAACAGTGAAAAATAATTATGGCGATGACAATACTAGTTTTAATATTAATTGCAGCCATTCATTTCATAATCTTCAAAATTTCAATATTTAGACTTAATCCTTAAAGTATATCGCTCTTTCTTTCTTATCTTTCCCTTAGTTTATCCTTGAATTCAGTGAGTCGTTAATAATAATTGACAATTGCAATTATAATTAATTACAGCAACCGATAATAATAATAATAATGACAATGCCTAATTATCAATAATTCTTAAAAATAGTAAAAAATAATGTATTTACCCCATAATAACCTTTACATCGTATAATCATCACTTCCATTTACCATTCATTATGTGAACAATAATAAGTAAGGAAATTAAAAAGCTCATTTAGGCTTTGCTATGATTCAATAATTAACTGTAATTAACGCTTTTGCCCTACGAGAAAATCTATTTTCATTCATTAATAAATCTATTCCCTATATCATTTCAATTTAACAATAAAAAAAATTTTTTTTCTCCTCACACAAATTCTCTTTGAAAACAATAAATATTTTAGTTTCCTCCTAATTAAAAAAAACCCCAACAATTGAAATTTTCTCCCCTTTAAAATTATTTTCCCTTCTACATTTCAACCACAAGAAAAAAAAAACTTTTTTTCCACCCACACCATTTTCGTCCTTCCAGTTATGTGTGCGACAGTGATGATTCCCTTCGAGCATTTTTACTATCCATTCCATTTTTTTTTTTTTTTTTTACATTTAATACCATTTAAATGAAATATGCCGCAGATGTTTTTCACTCTTGCAATACGGAGAAGATAAATGGAAGCAGAGAGAGAGAGAGAGAGAGATTGAAAAACAAAGAGATGAATCCCGAAATATAATTAATTTCTTTTTCCATCTACAATATTTTCTCATCATAATAAAATGAATGATATCATTTTTTTTAGCAACATTTTTTAAAATACCTTTATCACCCTAAAATTCGCCATTTTTTTTTTCTATTCCTTATCATTCTGTCATTGCCATCATCTTTCTCTTGCAATAGATTTCCTAACCATTACAATTATTTTTCATCAAAACTAAATATTCCTCTCCATGTCTATCTCCCCATATTCTCTCATTTTCTTTTTTCGTTGTACAGCGAATTAATATTAAACAAATATATTGAAAATGTAAATATCAAAGATAAACAACCATCAAATACATGAAAAGTAGAATTTAAGAACACTTCAAACTAAGTCAACATGTATGCAAACTGGAATAAGCAAACATGTATTTAAATTTAAAAAAATTCATTTCGCGTAAAAAAAAGAAACCAATTTAAACTATGAAACATTCATTCACCACTCATTCAAAAAAAAGTTAAATTGTTGAAAAGAAAATTTCAAATAAGAATGCTCATGTGTGAAATATTTAACAATCAATTATTAAATAGATTATTTCGGAAGAAATAAATCAAATAAAAAACAAAAGCCAATGAATTATAAAACTTTTTATGATTATTAAAAATGATTTTAGAGAGACCATCTTGTATCAAATTTGTAAAGAAACGTTTGAAAAGTTTTTTTGTTAGAAATATACTTTTTCAAAACATTTTTTTAAACCATTAAATGTATGAAAGAAAAAAATTCAACTAAGTTACTGAAAATTTAAACATACATCTTCACGTTTTTTACGTTCCTCTTCCAGAAGTCTTTTCACTTCATCAGCTTCATCTTTTGCAGATTCTGCTTCTTCACGTGCTTGACGCATTTTTTTTTTCAATACGTCAAGAAGTGATGTTTGTTGAGCTCCGGCTTTCTCTGATTTTGACATCTTTTATTTCTTCGTCTTTTCTTCCTTCTCTTCCTTTCTCACACACTTCTTTTGTTTCTATAATTATTAATAATATATAAAAATAAATATATCATTTTCTCAACATTCGATTGTTAAAATACATATTTATGAAAAAAATGAAGTAAAATTTAAATAACTATTGAAAATTATGATTCAAAATTTGCAAATTCCAAAACGTATGTTGTAAAGTTTTCATGAAATTCCAAAATAAAAGACGAAAAGAATTTGAAAATTGAACAAGGAAAAATAAAAACAACTGGAAAATAAATGTAACGAATAGGACGAACGATGAACAAACAAATCGTAAAAAGGAACAAATAAAAAAATCAATACTATCAAAATATTTATGAATTATTTTTAAATACAAAATTATGAAGAGATTTATTAAATATTGAAGAAAAAGTTTATTTTTTTTGATTTATTTTTTCATTATTTATGAATTGTTTCTTTATAAAAATTATCAAAAAATTTAGTCATTTAAAATTGGAATTTTCTTTTTTTCGAAAACCAAACACAATGATACACTGCTGGTAATAATAATCCAATGTAAATAAACCCCGTCTAAAAATCAAATTAAATTTTAAAAAATTTGATAATTTAATAAACAGTTTATGAAAAAATAAACCAATATCCTTTCAAATAAAATTCAATAAAAATTCATATATTCAGTATTATCAAAATATTTATAAATTATTTTATCAAATAAATATTAGATTGCACTTCAATTTATGATTGGTTAAATTAAAATTCCACTAGAAAAAAAACCCTACAGATCACTAAAATTAATTAACTTTTACTACAACGGTGAATGAATAAGTTAAATGAATTCAGTACTTCAAGTAGAGAAATGAAAATTCACAAGAACTTGGCGAACACCTGAAACTACAATTATAATAAACCTCGAAAATTTCTCAACTTCCTCCTCTCTCCATCTTTCTCCATTTCTCTCTTTCATCCTCTTAACCACTAACAATCTTTCCCCGTGTTAGTTTAGCTTAAATTTAAAGTAAATAAATGCACAGAACCTTCAAAAATTATAAAAATAGAAGGAAAAATCGGGATGAATAAAAAAACTAAACTCTCTCTCACGTATTATTTTCCTTCGAATATTTAGAGTTTTCCCTAAAAAAATAAAAAAAACTCGAATACTTATCGGAAATTGTATTGAAAACTTCTGAACGGTCAAATAACGACAGAACTAGCAGATGTGTGGATGACAATGAATAAGTCCAGTCGACGATACATGACAATGATTTCCTTTCACATTCCATTTCTCTCTCTTTCTCTCTCCTTTTCATATATTATCGTTTACTAACCGATCTATCTCTCATTTCAATCTTTTTCTTTTCATTCAACAACGACACAGAGGGGCAAATTAAAAAAAAAAACCCAATATGAATGTTCGTCCTCGTTTTTACTTTTTCTTGAAAAAAGAAAAAAAAAACAAATGAGAAATGGAGAGAAGCAAGAAAAGAGAAAAAGGAAGAAAGAAAACAGAAGAGTAGTGAGAGAAAGAGATATAGAGAAAGGTTATAGAAATTGATAAATGCAGAGATTACGAAAAAATGCGATGATTGCATATTTTGGAGAATTGAGAGTAACATTGTCAAATTACAAATATGATGCTTTCGATTTCCATTAAAGGCATTATTTTATAAAAAAATGAATAAATTCAATTATCAAAATACAATGAAAATATCAAAAATAACCTGAAGTTTCAAAATCTCATCTGCGCAATTAATCAATCATTTCTAACAATTATCGAAAGCAAAAAGAAGTAACTTCAGAGAGGAATAAAACAAAAATGATATATGAACAATTTCAAAAAATAGCCATATTGATTTTCTTTATGTTTTTTTTTTTTAATGTAATTCTTAAAGGTTTATTTGTCAAATAACTTTAGAGCAAGTCTACTTGTCACGTAACTTGTTCCTTATTCACGTAAGCGTATATTTGATGGATGAATTTAAAATGTTTTCTATGGAAAAAAGCGACAGAACAGAAATTAATCAACAAACAAACAGCGATTAATGCTTTCATCCTCGCTCAAAAATGAAACAGCCGGGGAAAGAAAGTCGGAGAGATAGAAAAAGGAAAGAGAAACACAAAGAAAAAAGGGAATGGCGAGAAGAAATCGCCAAATTTTTCAAATTCCATTTAGCATCATCACTGAAATATATTTCAGATTTCGATCAATAAATAATCGATTAGTATTTCTGTTAAAATAGATTCCAAAATTATTTCTATCTATTCCGTAATATTGAGAGTTATCAGAATATGACAGAATTTTTTGAAAAATATTAAATTGAGAAAAATATTTTTTTTTTTAAAGTACTTAATTTTATCGATCATAGAAAAACATTGAAAAAAGAAACAGTTAAGATGGAACGAAGAAAAAGTGGAGGAGGCAAGAGAGAAAGAGAGAGGAGGGATAGGGACTGGGATAAAAAAATGAATGAGAAAGAAATTCCATCCTACACAAATCAATGCATTAAAATGGAAATGTTAATTTCGAGACTAAAAAGAGCGAACTGAAAGACTGATTGTCAATTACCGAATGCCGTTGATCGATTAGAATCACAGTCGTTTTTTGGTCTCGAAATTACCAAGACTGCTACGACTGTGCCAGTAATAGCAGCAATAGCATTAGTTAAATCATTAATATTAGCACTAATAATAGTAATAGTAGTATTAATAGCAGTGACAGCCATATTATTGATAAAAGCAGATGTCAGACTTCGCCGTAAAAGCAGTAATAATACAAAAAAACAGCTACAGTGATAGCATAAGTTCGATGATAACAATAAAAACAGTATTAGTTATAAAAATCAATAATTAATAACTAAAACTATAATTTAAATTTAAATTGAAAAAGAATGGGTATTAACATTCCATCACTTCCATCTTTTCTATAGTTATGAAATTTCATTTCTCATTAAAAAATTTGCCCTTTTTTCATTCAATAATTAAAAAATTAAAATCAAAAAAAAGTTACAAAACAATGTTGACAATGCTACTTTAGTTAAAAGATCATATACATTTTTCTGAACTTTACTGAAAGGAACAATAGTTACAGAACAGGTGAAATTCACCGATTCTCCACTTTTCTATAAATGAAATTGATTTGTAAATAAAGTTTTGTAAAATTGGAAAAAAGATAATTTAAAAATTCCTGGTTAGAGAAAAAAAGAATAAAATTCAAAAATGGCATTTCGTTGATTGAAATTGACTGAACTACTCTGATAGCAAGAAATGAGATTGAACGGAATGACCAAGGACAAAGAGAGAGAGAGAAGCAGAGAGAATGAAAGGAAGAGCAAAGAAAAAAAAAAAGATAAGACATAAAATCCCTCTCATTATATGGTAACAATTCTACAAGCAAACGAACACACTATGCGAGCCATAATTGTCATGTTGTGTGAACAATTTACGGACAACCAGCGGCCTGTGAAACATTCATTCCGTCTAGATTAGTCTTACACATTTTTGGGTAAAATATGTGCACGTGCATATGTTCACATATGCCACCCACTCATCCACTCACCCGTTCATATTTGCATGTACTTGCACGTACACATCATTCACTCAACCAACACATGCAACGTGCACATAGCCACTTATCGCGCACTCGCAGCAGCATATGGACAACCACAATAAACGCACTGGCGCTATCCTCATGCTTATGGGCTTGAGACGCTTACGCATACCCCCTTTCACCCACGCAGAGACGGAACCTCCGTCAAGCACTGAGTCGAAAAATGACTAGTGACATTTCGGTGACACTGTTCACGAAGAGAAAGAGAGGAGGAGGAGTAGTAGTGAGAGATAGGCATGAGAAGGTTTATGTGGTGGTGGATTAATTGGTTCAAGCTTGAAAAATTATTTCTTTAGGGCATTTTTCGGTCTCTGTCTCTCGTCCGGTTTCCACTGTATGCTGTTGCAATCCCTTGGCTCAATTTTTGTCAAATTGGTTAGATAAAATAGCCTAGAAATAATTACTAGACATAATTTGGCATCCATTAATCCGGTTGGTGCAAAACAATTCCGGAAATCGGGATCCGGAATGGTAGGAGAATGAGCAAGAAGGTTAATGTTTCCCTTTAAAAATTCAAAGGTTAAATCGATTAGTTTAGTCCCCAGTGTGTATTTAAATAATACAAACTTCATTGACCTTTTTACGGAAATTCATACGTGACATTATGGATTCATCTGACGTATCCATTCCATATTACCATGTAAATTAATTGCTAAATTATTCAATATAAGAATCATTTCACGTGATCAGTGATGTTGCCAATGACGTGATTGACTTGTTATATTTGGCGATGTTACGTATAACGTTTACTTTCACGTTATTTACGTAAAAGTTTTACACTCTTTACGTATGATATTTAAATGCTTAAAAGAAGTTGCAACGCTCAGTCTCTTTAATAAGATTTGTAAAAAGCTTTAAATTTTTTTTTTATAGCTTAAAATTATTTAAAAAGTTGAAATTCAAAATTAATAAAGAAAACTGAGAATAATTTTAAAACACTTCCCTATTTTCATCCATATTCGTCATTTCTTTAATATTTAACAAAAAAAAATTGGGTCAAATCCCGATTTCATATCGATCATTTTCTTGCTTCCTTTTTCATTTTTCTTACAAATTTGAAAATCCATATTTCAATAGTAAAACGATTCAATTTTTTTTTTCTACGAAGAAATAATTTGAAATTTAATAATTAAATGCACGGTTTATGTATTCATTTCTAACTATCGATAATCCAATTAATAAATGATTACTTTCTATGCAAAAAGAAAATTTCTTTGAAATTTATGGTAAATTAAAAGCAGTTTTGAAATTAAAAGTAACTGCTTACTTATATTAATCCTTAAAAGGGAGTGGAATGATTACGGGAGGGAAGCATCATTCAAATTTATCAAAGAGATTTTTACGATTAATAAAAATGCGTCGTTGAGAATAATTAGTGAAATTATTTAATATCAAGCAAAATTAAGGGCAAATGATAAATTGAAACATTTGTTTTTTTCACAATAATTATGAAAAATAATTTGTTCGATAAAGCTAACGGATAAAAATAAACTAATTTAATTTGAAATTAATTAATTAATAATTTAACATTAATTGCTATCATTTTTCATATTTTTACGGAGCAAAGATTTATTATCCTTTAATAATTCAAAGTTAAATGAATAACAATTGATAAGAGAATTTTTGTCAAGAACAATTGCTAGCAGTTGATGAGTTTAATTTGATAAATGTAATGAACGATAAATTATTTTTCATTATGTAATCATTATCTTATCATTATTAATCATTGTTTTATTAGCATTTCTCTAATCATTTATCATTATTATTTCAATTGAACCATAAAAATATAATTAAAATTCATTGAAATCAAAATTATTTCATTCAAATCAAATAATGAATTTTAATCAAATAATAAATTATCAATATTTGCAAACAAATTATCAAAAATTTCCAAACTTTTGTTTTGATTTTCATTCAATTTACCCTTGAGCTAAGCCAAAATTTAAAATATTTGTGATAAGAATCGCCGAGAACTTTCTGTTGCAGAAACTTCCTAGTTGATCATTCCTATGCAACGATATGCAAAACCATATGCAACCATTGCAACCCAATGGGACCTGTCCACCGAATTGAATGCCTTGATCAGCTGATATTTTGGCACGATAAGGATTTGATGGAAATTTTGATAAATTTTCAAATGTATTCATTTATCATACAAGGAAGTGATAAATTATCGATTGGTAGACAAAATTAACAGAACCACTTCTTGAATTTATAGCTTTTGTGATATGGAAGGATTTAGTTTAATTTGCGAACAAAAAAATAATTTAAGAATAAATATTTCCATCTAGATTTCAGTCAAATTTTCTCAAATTTATAGAACCTAAACCTTACTGTCCAAATTGATTACTTAATTTTTAAATTGCTACGAAAGTTTTTTTTTTTCTTATGCTTATTTATTTTATTTTCTTAATTAATACTTCAACTTAATTGCATGATTTTAAACTTTATCAATCATAGCTTTTAATTATTAATTTCAACTAATTGAGGCAGGCAATCTGGTTTTAAATCTTCTTTTCTTTTGGCGAAAAAACGTCTTCAAATTTATTAAACCCTGAATTTTATTCTTGCTTAACTTATTTGCTGCGAACTTTTTCTTTATATTAATCCTTTACTTAATTGCTAACTTAATTATTGATTTTTTAGTTAATTACTGAATCATTAATCTTTTACTTGGTTACTAATTTAAATATTAATGTTTTGCTTAAATTACTAGCTTTAAATTTGAATTTAAGAATTAAATTGAATTACAAATTTAAAAATTTTATTCACAACTACAATTATATTCCTGTATTTCTGTTTGTGTATGATGATTGATAGAAATTAACAGGTAATTAAAGAAGTGATTAACTAAAAGCAACAGACCAATTCCAATACTCACCCTACGGGTAAAAAGATGGGTAGCAAGAATGGGTAAGGGAAGATTGGAGGAAGGGGGGGGGGGGAGAATTAAAATTTCTCTCATTAAAATGATAATTAACCAAATAGAAAATTTTCCATCCATCCATTCAGAAAATTTTTGCGTTAAATAAATCAATTTTTTCTTTTTAATTTCAAAATTTCAATTAATTTTAATAGTAAAAATTTGATGATCAAAAATGAGAATTTAAATTTTGATAATAATTGAAGCACGTTTTTATTTTTTTTAATATGGAAAATTCAAAATTATTCAATTTTTTATTTTTTCGCTATTCAGTTTAACCACTAATGCATTTATTTTGGAAAATTTTGAGCTAAAATTTTTAAGTCTTTCAATTTTATATTATAATTGAATTGAATCACAAATTTTTTTTGTGCGATCCGCAAATTTTAGTTTAAATTTAATTACCAAAATTTGTTGTACTGCCAAATTTAATGGATTCGTTTTGAATTTTAAAATTTTGAATTAAAATTTCCATTTTCAAAACGTTTTTGTCTTTTTTAATTTAATTGAAACCTTTTTTTTTTTTAAGCTTATACACAATGAATTCATTAATAAATCACAGAAATGAAATGAATTGAAAAATGAAAATTACAAAAAAGGAAAAGTTAAAATTTACAATTTTTTTTTTTTAACTTTCACAATAATCATTTGATTGAACATTATTCCTTTCTAGGGAACAATTAATTAATTAATATGAAGAGAAAATTAATACAATACCATTATTCATATAAAAAATTTCGTGCACCAACAAAATATTTTAAAAATTTTCGGAATAAATTTCGGAAAAATTTTTTCTCATTTTCATTTTCAAAAATTAAACCATACAAATTTCTTAAATTCAAACAATAAAAAGTAGGAAGAAAACAAAGTTAGTTGTTCCAATGGGTCAGTTCAATTAACAAATGAAAAAGTAATGGACAGCCTTTGGTAAACACGTACGTCACAGTACTACCATCTAGCACACGGATGCACGAAGAAATGTTTTATCGGATTTACTTGTCCTGATTGAATTTAATCCATAATCTTACAAACTTCTCTTTCGTTCTTTCTTTCTCTTTCTCTCTCTATTTCTCTTTTTTTCACTCTTCCTTTTTCACCAAATTGTGAAAAAAGAAATTATTAAATTTTTAAAAGTGGAATAATCCAATTTAATTCATAATCATTTCCATTTCGAACATAATTTTGTGTATAACATTCTGCTTATCTGTTCTTTTTGCTCCCTCTTCAATTATATCTCGCTTTCCTTTTTTTCATCCTCCTCTCTTTCTGTTGCATGTTATTTTCGATAACTTTATGGTATATTTTTATATTCAATGCTTTAAAGGAATGATCATTTTTAAACCGCCGGGACAGTTTAGTTTTATCATTAACTGTTGACGGTAATGGTCCCAGTGATAGTTGCAGTGATGCCAGTGCTAAGTGTAGTGATAATGGTGATAGCTGTAGTGGTAACAATAATGCAGTGATGCCAGTGCTAAGTGTAGTGATAATGGTGATAGCTGTAGTGGTAACAATAATGCAGTGATGCCAGTGCTAAGTGTAGTGATAATGGTGATGACATCAGTGGTAGTGATGATATTTGTAGTGATAGGGTGGTAAGTTTATTACAAATAGCAGTAATAATTGACATTTCTGATATTGATGGTGGTTATAAGTGGTAATGGTGATGATGAAGATAATGTTGTTGATAACTCTGATGGCAATATGGCAAATGCAGGGCATCAACACTGATAATGCACGTGATAATGGCAGTTACACGGTATGACAGTGCTAATCTTAATGATGATAACGATTCTGGCTCGCATTAACGGCGCATTTATTCATCATTCGCATTGCTGAGGATGGAAATTTTTATTGTCGTCGTAAAGTAACTACACACACACACACACACACACCACACACACACTTCAATTTTTTGTTAAATTCGAATTTTGATTTTAAACACAAACGGTGGAATTCTCTCTCTCTCTCTCTATTTATATCAGAAGGGATGTCTGTTGTATAAATTGTTATTTTAAAGACTAAATTGGATAAAATTCATTAGAAAAGTATTCATTCATTTATCATTAATAAAAATTGCGATACAATAATAATAATAATAATAATAATAATAATAATAAAATAATTTGATGGAACGAAATGCGACGAAAAACACAATCGTTCCTGTGTAACAGCGAAAAACTCTGGTAAACTTAAGTTTTATGTAGTTTTTTTTTTTTTTTTTAAACACACACACATACATATAGAGAAACACATCCAGACAGAGAACACACACACACATACACACATACACACAGACATACAGACATACACACATACACAGAAAATGTACTACAATGGGGTAGGTAACATTGAGAAGTGCGATGCCTGTGACTTACTTCATACAGGAAATCTGTTCCACCAGAAATCAGTCGAATTAACGATTACCACAGGGCAGAACCACTGGCAACGGTGGAGCAGTACAGCCATGCACTTCTTGCTTACCCACTGAGAGTGCTACCATGACATGGCTGACATGTTATGCTCTCAGCACACACACATACACACATACACATACACAAACACACATATAAATATACACCTACATACACATGTGTGCACACATACACATACACGCATGCACACACATACACATACGTGCACACATACACATGCTCATGCACACACATATACATGCATACATACATGCACACATTCACACATACACACATGCACATAAACGTATACACTACATTAAAGATTTCTTGAAAAAAGACGATGGCACGCACCGAAGTGTTTCTAGCAATTTGAACCTTTTTTCTTTTTCTTTTTTGTGATGAAATAAAGAGATTGTTGAAGGACAGGTAATTTTGATAGGTATGGAGAAGGTAGGAAAGTAGTTAGTTCCTTGCTGTTTCATTTTGATGATGACAGACGATCGTTTTTTTTTTTTTAATAATTTCAACTTCAAATCTCAATTATGCAGTTTGGAAAAAATAACTAAATTATGCCTTGTATGAAATACGCTAAACTGGTTAACCTGTACCAATTGCACGGAATCAAAATGTACTTTATGGTTGATGAAATATCTGACGATCGTATCATATAATCATGGAGCTACCATTTAGCTTTTATCTGCAGCGTCTTCTGTCCACAGTTGTGGATTCACCTTGCTAACCAATCGAAAGCCATAAGTCCAATTTTGATTGTTGTTAAAAATCAACTTTTTGTAATTGATTTATCTGAAATCATCTTGGGTATCAGAATTTTCATATGTCGAAATCCTTCCCAATACCATCATTTAATTGTCATATCGCACGGATAGCTTCATCCCTAAATTCCGGAACAAAGTGTGACAGTTGGCGAAATCATTCGTCATTAAATCATTTGGAACAAAACAGTTGAAAAGAAATTAGGAAAAACATGAAGGAATGGTTAAACAATTAGGCAATGAACAAAGTGTAATCGACGCGGAGCCAAAAAAAAACTCGGCGAATGTTGTCGAAAGAGGATCACAATGGTTGGTTCTTCAAGGCGCAACACAACATCAATTGTAAGTTGACCTTTTTTGTCTAAATCGAAGTTTGACAATAATTCCTATTATTAACAGCTATAGAAGTGGCAGATGACCACCATAGGTGGTAGATATGGAAGCGGAAGCATTTCATAATTACAAGTCACTGATCAAAAATCGAACTATTCCAATTTGAAAGTTTGAGCTTTTAAAATTTTGAGATTTCAATATGAAAATTAACTGAGGAAAATTTCGATGTACGTTAAGCAATTGCTACATATATTTACTTTTTTCACCTTTGTTTAACAATGTTGTTGTCAATTCAAAAAAAAATGATAACTTTTTAAAAAATTAAATTTTCAAATTTTTGTTTTTTTTTTTTTCAAAAAGCAAATAACCAAAAAGAACAGTGAAAACTTCATAATTTCTGTACAATTATAAAAATTAATTGATCAAAAAGTTTTTTTTGTTTAGTTTTTTAAATTATTAATTTATAAAACGGAAAAAGAAAAAGGCTTTGTAGAAGAACAAAGTTTTATGCAACCAAAAATATACTTGAAAACTCAATTCTTAGATTACCTTAAACTTTCAATTAAATGCAAAAATTAATTTACTACTTTGTTACCCCCGCGGGATAATGTATTCAATGATTGGTAACAATGATCGATCGATGGTATTACTGTAGTGGGTACGGTATGCTCGATCGATGGTATTACTGTAGTGGGTACGGTATGCTCGATTGATGGTATTAATGTAGTGGGTACAGTATGCTCGACCGATGGTATTACTGTAGTGGGTACGGTATGCTCGACTGATGGTATTACTGTAGTGGGCACGGTATGCTCGATCTGTGGTATTACTGTAGTGGGTACGGTATGCTAGATTAGTAGAGTTTTCTGCTTGGCAAATCTTTCAATTTTAGTTAGCATAATGGAAGAGTATATGGATGAGATAGATGTAGGTAATCAAGCAGATATTTCTGGCGAAGCAGTATTTGCTCCGCCAGAAAATTCATTTTACAGTAGTCCATTCATTTCCACAGTATCTCTATTTACTTCAATTGCAATTATGAGAGTTTAATTCCTTCTAAGTCAATAAATTGTCTTCCTCATAGTAATTCATTATTTTTAATTTTTCAACATTTCGTTGATTTATCACGAATAATTTATTCATTGCAATTCCAATAATAATAATACATTTCACATTAATGCCTTTTGTGGTAAATCACAAAAAAAAATGTCATTTCGCCGAAATCTCTCTGTCAGCTTAGATCTGTTCGCTCACTTTTTCACTCTCTCTCTCTTCTTTCAAAAAAAAAAAAAATCATTTCAGTCGTATGTTTAGCATTGTCTAAAAAAAGGATTTAAATTTCAATTACCTTAATTTAAAACTTTTTCAACTTCTATCAGTTAATGTATGACATGCTGTCACATTGCTGCTCATTACAATTTTGTGACTGTTATTTCCATAGGTCCATAAAAGAAGCGGTTTACAACGAGTAAACGGGTCAAAGGTCGTCAGAATTGTGAAAGTAGCAATTTTGTCGATCGATGAAAGCAGTAGAGTACGAATGCTTCGTTCAAATTTGTATTTCATATTCGTAAGCAGCAGTAGCGACAGCAGCAGTACCAAGCAGTAGCAGTAGCAGTAGCAGCAGCGACATCCTCAATGGCGCAATTTTATTTGGCTCATAGAATTTTTTTTTGCTTCGTGCATTTTATGCATCAATTTAAATGGACTTTAACTATATATTTAAAAAAAAGAGAGTACGCCTTAGGCCAATTTTGCCTTGGCTAAGGCCAAGCATTATGAATAAAACAGAACAACTTTACACATCAGAATGAACGGTGGTACAACTAGATCGATTTGATTTTAAATGTAATCGCACTCTGTACACCTGTTCTCCTCCACCTCATCTTTCTCTCCCTCGTAACATAGTTCTTCTCCCTCTATCTTCCTCTCTCTCTCTCCGTATTTATATATGAAGTATGAACATTTATTTATTTATTTATATATATATATAAAGCAAATCTTTTTCCTCTCTCTCTGTAGGAAGGAAGGAAAGGGATGAGTATGTAAGATGCGGGAATTTTACATAAACCTTTAGGACATAGTGCAATTGTACTTTGCACCAAGAAAACGGATGGTTGCAATGACTTTGCCTAGGTCACCACTTTACGTAAAGCTTACTTACTTACTCACCACCTGTTTTTTTGCATCATTCATTTGCGGTCATAGGTGTTAGATAAATTCATGATTACTTAGCAATTAAGAATATTCCATTTAGCTTCTTTATTATTAGCTGCTGCTGCTGCTGCTTCTCTTCCGGTTTAACAGAGATTGATTATTGGATGGAATAAAAAAAAGTAAAGAAAAAAGAGCTGTTAGCTGATTGAAATCAATATTCCACAAAACAGTTCTGAAAAGAAGTAATGGTTGAGAAAAATCAGTTTATTTGGTTGGGGGGGAGGGAGACAAGAATGATGAAAAATGAAATTTTCTGCGAAATAACTTCCCCTTCCTCCCTTTGGGACATTGTGCATTTCATTGAAAAAAAAAAAATTTTAAGTTTAAAAGCACTTATTGAATTAAAAAGAGGGAACAAAATAAGCTATACAAAAAGTTTTGCACCTAAAAAATCATTTCGCGGCTTTAAAGATCTTAACTGGAAGGAAGCATTTTGCCTGCCCGTTTGTTGTTGTTGTTGTTGTTGTTCATGTCTACTTATTTACTTAACCATTCATCCAAAAAAAAAAAAACAAAAATTATTTTTTTCCTTTCTTTCTTTTTTTTAATGGTTCAAAGCAAAATTCTTGCTAATTTTTTTTTTTTGAAACAAACATTTCAAAAAGTTTTTAAATGTCATCAAACATAGAGCTGAATGATATGTAAATTTGTTTTGTTTTTACAGAAGAGATGAAAAATCAAAAATGTTTGCAAAAAAAAAAATTTCATAAATTACTTCTAAAACTCCCCAACTTGTTATTGTTGCTATTGTTAAAATGATTCATTGGAAATGAAAAAAAAAAAACAAAAACAAAAACAAAACTTCTTGGTAAATCAACTGCCAATGAAAATGACCATCCCGGTTTAATCTCCAATGAAAATGACCATCCCAGTAAATCTTCAATTAAAAATAACCATCCTGTTGAAACACTACCAATGAAAATGATCGAGAATGGAAAATTGAAATAAAAGAGGGAAGTATGCCAATCGTAAACTTACACTTTAAATTTAAAAACAAAAAATCCAGACGAACTATAATTTGAGAAAAAAACTTCATCGCAAAAAAACAAAAAAAAAACAAAAAAGAAAAAAGTAAGTAATCAAATTTGTGAACACTGGAAATGTCCAGGTAATATTTACATGAGCAATAAGTTATATTAAGCATTAACTAGCAAAATCCATCAGGTAATATTTACATGAGCAATAAGTTATATTAAGCATTAACTAGCAAAATCCATCAGGTAATATTTACATGAGCAATAAGTTATATTAAGCATTAACTAGCAAAATCCATATAATTCATTAATTTTTTAGAAGCTAGCAGTTAAGTGAAATGACGAAATAATCAATTAAAAAAATTACTTCAATCCATTCTCAGCAATTCCTTTTTTTTTTCTAGAAAAAGTAATAAAAAATGATTATTGTTTTTAAATAGCTATCTCAGAGATTCTCTTCTGTATGGCACTAATTTTTTTTTTCTTCCATTTAACTACACGAGCTGGGAAGGAAAAGTTTTCTGTTTTTAAAAAGAAAAAAAAAATTTTTTTTCTTTTATTTGAATATTAAAAAGTTCGCTAGTTCGGTGAGTAAAATTTCATTTTTTGGTTAACGAAGAATTTAGATGGCTCGTGAACGATAGCACTTTTGCAATTTTTAAGATCACAAATTGTTCATTGGAAAATCTAAGAAAAGATTAACCAAATTTTAGATCGATTCACAACATTTTCAAAAAAAAAAAAATTAAAAATTACACGCATGGATTATGATGTTCTAAATATGTGTAACCGTTGAAGAAAGATTTTTTTAATTAAAAAATTTAATTACAGAAATTATTTGTTTCCAAACTATTCCATACATTTCCATTCCATCACTTTTTCAAGTATCTCATTTAGTGAAGATGAAAAATTCTTTTCATCAATTATTAATTTCAAGTCAATTCCATCAAATCATTTAGAAATTTCGTCCGAACTAACACCATTGTTGTAATGGATTATTCTTGACCACTTACTTACTGTGCACATCCTTTTCACTTGAGTAAGTAACAGATGTAAACGTTGTCATACTTTTCATCGATAGGGAACGTGAGAAAACGTGAAATAGGTAAAGGGATGACTTCAGCCATTTCCAACTTGGAAAGTTCGAATCTGAATCATTCCAATTGAACTGCAATGACAAGGAAGTGTATTTGTGAAAAGAAAAAGAAATGTAATATAAAAATGGGTGAGGCAGGAAGAGAGATGACCAGTGGTTGAAGAGAACAAGTGAAGCCGGAACTTTTCCGAATTTTTATATAGCTGTTGTGGGATGAAAACTTTTTCATTGATGTACTTTGGGATGATGTTTCTTTCCTTTACTTTCCTTGTCTCTCATCCTTTCCTCTCTTTCTTTTTCCTACTCATTTCATATGTACAACTCACATAGTATAGCTATTTATAGCACTAACCTCACAATGTCGCCCTCAACAAATGAGCATACCGCCGAGGTTGGTGACAAAACCTCAAGAAAGGCACTTTTGAGGAGCGCCATCCGGTTAGGCCTTATCTGGTGATGAACATTGGCCATCATTGTAGAATTAGATAACAGGAATTTTGGTGTGTTTTTTTGGGGCAAAATAAATGAAATGTGTCTGAAAATGAATCCATAATTGTTTGTTAAGCACTGTGAGGTGCTTTCACCTGTCAGCATCTATGATATACAGCTGATAATGCAACGTAACAATTGTCTTATTTAGGTCGACAAAGAGTCATATTGTATGAGGATATTGTCACCCCACGGGGGATCGATGGTTGAGAGGGAGGGGGAGGAAGGGAGAATTGAAAGAAATTTTTTTTAAGAATTTTGGTGACAATGCTTTCATACATTCGAAGAACTCATATCTGCCACTGTTCCAATTTCAATTAACCTCAGATGTTCCGTCACGATCATCACTAATTGATGGCTAGGAGAATCGGTATGAAGACACTTAAAAAAACATTAGTTAGTCCCTTCAACAAATACATGTTCTTCCTTGAACCTTAAACTTTCACGGCTAGAAATATTCTTGGAAATAGAAATTAAACTAAAAATTGAACGCTTCTCTTCATGATAATCCATAAAAATCATTGACAAAAATTTTTCGTTGGAATTTTTTCATATTTTATGCATTTGGAAAAAATATGAGAAAAGTTCGGGAAGCAACAATGAAGACTGTACAATTATGCTTCCCCGAAATCACTGGTATTTCCCGGATCTCTTCTAAGCAATAATTCAAATTCAATATATCATGATGATTACTGGATTATATGACAGCAATACGACGACATTATTCATTTACCAAAAAAAAAATTAGGCTAATTAGAAATTTGGTGGGTAAATGACAGGATGCCCTAACTATATGTTATTATTAACAGGTGCAAATACGATAGATTTCAGTTGGTTGGTAAGAACTGCAACAATTAACCTTAAATTTAAATTCCATTCAGGGGGAAATAGATTGCACAATGAATGTTTGCAAACTTCCTCACAAATTTTTGACAAAGTTTGATGAGCTTAATGCGACACGTAAATATTCAATTGTAAATTCACAAATTAAAAAAAAAATCATTCGTCATTTTTTAAATTCTTGGTTTTTAGAAATAAATAAAAAACAATTTCATTGTCTTAAGTCATCCTTTCAATTTTTATAACTATCTATCTTTGCACCTATAACAATGAAAATTAGCATGAAATTCGTTCATTCGAAGAAAGCAGTGGTTGAAAGGAGTAATTTTTTTTGTTTTGTTTTGTTTCCGTTCCTCATTAATCGCCTAAAATGAAACATTCCATCGAATTGCAGCAAAACTAATGTGTTCCTTGAGCCTACAATATCGCTGGAGTCCAAAATCACAAAGCTGGAGCTGGCGTACTTGGGGCATATCATCAGAAGACAACAATCATTGGAGAAGGATATCATGATTGGAAGAACTGAAGGAACCAGAAGACGAGG